>CAAKHC010019119.1:98288-120679 GCA_901007825.1 Macroramphosus scolopax
GAGGTACATTCTCTCTCTCCCTCTCTTTCTCCCTCACTCGCACCCACCCACCCAGCCACACTGTCTGTATCACCATCATAAACCTTTAAGTTCATTTCGCCCACATTGACACTGTATTCTTGCCACACACACACACACACACACACACACACACAAGACAACACCCTGCTCATACATTAATCCTTCCCTAAACAAAGAGAGGGGAAAGCCTGAATCAATGGAAGCCACAAGCTGCACAGTAACAGCGTTCAGTGCCGGCTGCCGGCTGAAAGGAGCCACTGATGGAGTCTGCTCATGAAGTCGACTTCTAGAAGCTGTTTTCATTCAAAGCACTTTGCAGCTGCGCCCGTTTAAAGGCTTCTTTCTGCTACAGAGAAAACGTCCGACACCAGCAGAGACGTCAGCAGACAGACAGAAGAAAAAAAGAGATAAAAGCGGCCAAACAAAGAAAAAAAACAGCATATGGGAGTCTGAAGGAAACACTGTAGCTACCTCACGCCAAGATGAACAGAGATGAAGAGTCAGCAGAGAGATCGAAGGGAAGCCAGAGTTTGGTAGACAGAATAGATCCAGCAGGCGTCCGCAGCAGTCCTGAGCTCCAGAGGACAGAGGCACAGACTGGCTTACGACAGGGAGATTTGGGGTAGGGCCTCTGGAGATGGTTTAGGGGAGGGGGAGGAGGAGGAGAGGCGACAGGGAGCAGGTGCTCCAAAAGGGGGGCTGATTCAGGCTGGATGAAAGTGGAGTTACTTAGAGGGATGGAGGCAAAGTGTGCCACAGATGAGGTGGGGGGGGCATGTAGACATTGAACTAATATGAGCAACATACTAAGAGACACTTTATAGTGGATGTAGCTGCCAGGGCTGGAAATGAAGCACATGCCTTAAATCTGTATTATTTGTAGTGGCCAGCAGGGGGCGTCCATAACATCCTGAGGCACTCACAGCCAACTGACCTCCAGAGTCATCTTCAGGAAGTCTGGATTATTGCTGCCAACTCAGTGTCCTGCTGCCAGTTAGTACACGGTTCTGTCCACAGCTCGGATCACATCGACAGCGGTGAGTCCGACACAGCGTCACGTGAACATCCAACCCAAGTTGTACACTTTCAACTGGGGCCATTTCATGCCATTTGCATCGACTCACGTCTGTACATTGACGCGAGTAACTACTGGACGTCGGGTCATTATCTCATACTTCTTAAAGAGAGACGTAGTTCCTCTTCAGTCCCGATCACATCCTTTAATTTTCTACTACGAGATCAAAGAAAAATCAGTTTATAAATCAGGCTGAACTTTATCAAACAGGACCTGATCATTGGAAGATAACAGATGGGTTTGGGTGCGTTTAAGGGGTTTGTTTTGTTGTCTCAGAGTAGAGCAGCGGGCGTGGCGCCATACGGGACAGGAGGTTGGAGGAGGAGCAGCTGCTGCTGCAGGGGGCTGACTAACGGGTGGGAGGGAGGCGGGAGGGAGGGAGGGAGGGAGGGTGGGGCTGAGCGGGGCTCAGCTCTGGGGAGGAAGCTTGTGTGTGTAGGAGGGGGGTGAGGGTCAATTAATTTCAGGGGCCTCATGACTGCATGCCTCTCCAGGCCCTGGGGAGGGAGGGGGGCGGTCAGATAGGAGGATTAAAGGTTAATAAAAAAGTAGAGAGAGTGGACGTCGAGGCTTTTGATGGTGTGTACAAGATGGATGGAGAGTTGAGAGACGAGCAGCGGACAACAAGGATGATGGATGAGGTGGGGAGGGGAACTTAGATGGCCTTGATGAAGGGGGGGTGGGGGGTCTGTCTGATGAGGCTCAGAGTTTAGATCAGCTGCAGTCATGAGCCGGCACCATTACATCATCCACCCTGTGAAGGGGAGCGTAACAAAGAGAAGAAGGCCCGGCTCGCTCATACAGTGGACTCTATTGTACAGACCCCCGCCACAGTGTGTCTAATAGACTGTATAGATCTTGTATCAGTGCTTGAGCCCCCCCCCCCCCCTAAACAATTCCTCCTTTAGTAAGACAAATAGCAGCATGCAGTGAAGTCCCTTAAGCTTCCTGTGTCTCTTGTATCTACTGCAGGAGGTCAGAGTTGAAAGTGTTTGTCAGACCCTAGAAGTTTCAACAAGAACCATCTCCAAATGTGTGATAGAACGATACAATACTGAGCAGGAAACCCGGATGGAACTACGGAGTCACTATGAGCGCCTCCTTTTCATCCAGGCGACCCGTGTTGGGCTGCAGGGTCGGAGTCTACGTCTGATGCGTTTGGTTTTAGCAGCATCAGCTCGCCTGTAAAACCTCAGGATGACTTAATGTTCTCTTTCTGTTGTAAATGGAGGCTCTGTGTGGAGGACACACAGCAGGGCCGTTGTTAGCGCAGAGTATTAGCACCTTAGATTTGACACAGCTTGTGGAAGTGCATGACCGCCTCTACTTTTATGCACCACAAATAACAATTATCTGCCCGGGGAGCATGAAGTGGGGCTCCAGATGCTTGCCGAGCGGATGCGAGTCAGCTGAGTGTGTACGCTCACATGTGTATGTGTGTGTGTGCACTCGGATGAAGGATGGTGAAGAGAGGCTGCGCCATGTGACTAGCAGCATGATGGCTCAGAGGGGATCTGACCTCTTTGAGAACAGGCAGACTTCTTTTCTCTCTCAAACAAAGACGAATCTTGTTCAGCTTGAGACGGAACTAAAGACAGTTGCAGACTGGAATCTCACACCTGATTGACTCCGCATTGTGAAACACTCCTCGGAGGGAATAAGTCCTCCCTCATGTGTGCGGGTCAGAAATGAGACAAATGAAGACTCACATGGTCGCTCATGTTCTCGCCCTTTTCAAACATCATCTTCAGGCTGTTGAGCGGAACGCTGGGCTTCTCCGAGTCCGGCACCTCAGCCGCTGCTCCCCCCTGCTCATCTGCACTTCTGCTGGGCTTCGCCTCCATGTCCGTCAGATCCTTCAGTCCAGCTGACTGGAGATGGTTGAAGTGGCTGGTTTCAGAGTGAACCGGTGTCTCTGGCTCAGTATCACGGTCCTGCAGGAGCACGGGGCTCTGAAGGGTCTCGATCTGTGACGTGGGTCTCGATTTGTGCCCTGTTGACTGACCGATGTGGGTCTGATGGACGGCGGGTCTGATGGGTTTGGCCTGAGGCTGGGCTGTCTGGCTGGAGGGCTGCTGTTGCTGCTCCCAGCGTTTCTTTAAGACACTCAGATTCCCACCGCACACTGTTGATGGTAAAGATTCCTCCACCTGCAGAGAAAAGACATTACATTTGTTTACACTAATTATCTTTTCAGGTCAGGAACAACAACACAGGCTTGATCCAACAGACTGATCACAAGAAGTTTGTCTTCCAAACATGGGTAGAACCTGGTGTGCTCTTGACAGACGCCCACTTCAGGCCTGCCGGTGCCAAAGACGTCCAATGAAAACAGTTAGCAAAGGTGAAACCACCTGCTAACTACGGCCACGAACAAATCTGGGAGAGGGAGCGAAAACACGGCCGTCACCGCTCGATGTTGTCAACAGGTGCATCATCTGATCACTGATATACCTGTTACAGGTTTACACAACCTGTGACCGGCACTACCGACCGGCGGAACATCCGATGCTCTAAGATTGCCTCTGACGGTCAGAAGGATGAAATGGAACAGGGTCCACGTTGGAAAAACACCAGATTTATCCTTTACATGCACCAATCGTGTTCAGGAGAGGGATGAGTCGATCATTAATCGTGCGGACTTTAAAAATGGCATTAAAGTTTACAAGCAGCAGTTTTTACTGGCATATCTTTCAATGAAAAGCAGAAAATATATATACTAAGAAAAAAGACTCAAACAATAATCAATAATGGAAACAGTTGATTAGCTTTCTTCTTATTGAACCGGACTTACTGCCATCAATCATCTCAGAACACAGTGAAACATTAGCAGATTCAGTTCTGGTCTACGTGTTAATCAGCTCCACAGTACAGAGCAGGCACATAACAGCAGCGAGGAAGCAGAGGAACAAGCCTCAACACTTCAGATGTGATGACTCACTACTTCTAAAGGGAAAGACACACACGGAGCGATGAGGCGATTTCCAAATCTGTTCCGAGTTAGCTCATTCCAGTCGACAACCGCTGAATGAAAGCTGGAAGTGGGAATGCGGAGGTTAACCTACTTTAAACAAACACACCCACAACACTATCACCTATGTGAGGGGGGAAGTAGGAGCGGTGAGGAAAGGAAGCACAAAAAGACAAAGAGCTGGAAGTTGCTCAGCATGCACAAACTACAAACCTGAAAGATTCAGAGCTGGAAAACTTTTTGCTTGGAGAGTAAAAAAAACCTGAGCTGGACGTCCGCTCGGCGTCGTAGCAAGTGTGTGTAAGTGCGTCTGCTGGCCCGGCTGGAAATGCTACAAGCTGCTCCAGATGTGAGAGGAGAAGCTATCAGAGCACCTATCCCACCCCCTCCAGCAGAGAGAGAAACAGAGGGAAGGAAGCAGGGTGGGAGGGAGGGAGGGACGGGGGGGTGAGGGGCGTGGAAGGAGAGAAAATCAGAAACAGAGCCTGTCAGTGAGGGAGAGAGAGGGGAAAGAAAGTCCAGGAAATGAGGAAAAAAGGTGAAGGGAGAGAGGCCTGAAAACCCAGAGAAAAAGTTCCTGGATCCTGTATCTTCATGTGTTTACTTAAGGTCGATCTGACGGCACCTCGTCTGCCTGCTCGTCTCCGTCCCACAGCTGTCTGCACTGATACAGAACCAGAACCAGACGACACTGGACGTCTGTAGTCGATGCCTCTACCGATGTTCAGCTCAGTTATATCGTCCAACTAGAAGGTCTTTAAATGTTCCGAGTTGATACAAAAGTGCATTAACTGTTTCCCATAAATTCTTCACAGTAAAAGATTTAGAAGTTTAAAAAAAGCCTTTATTCTGAAGCAGCCAAATCAGAAATGTTTCATCTGCAACTGAACTCGACTTCACTGCAGCTGAATGAAGCATCGATCTATAATAAAACAGATATCTGAAAGAACAACTAAACTTTAAAACTAGAGATTCAGATTCAGGTAGAAGCAATAAAAGCACTGAAAGCTGAGACTTTTCTTTTTAAAAGGTGGATAACTTTCTGGTAATATGTCGCCCCCTAGTGGTTTGGAAGTGTGGAACACAAGGCGAGGAAGCTACAAATATCACCTTTAGGTCTGTTTGAGATTGAAACTATGTTTACACTTACAAACGTTCAGTTCTTCCGTCCATCTCTGAATACGTCAAATATAATTCAAACCACGAGTCAAAATAGATTCACGTGAACGTCTCATGATGTCATGACACAGCAGAAGTTGATGTAAAGTAAAAAAACGAATGTCATTGTCTTGATCTGAAAGGATCAACGTGGCACTGAGGCATCGAGAGAGCAGCGGCCGACCGCAACACAAGGGGTCGACATCCGACAGCTGCGTTTGTAAGAATCAGCATGAATCTGCATCAGTACGTCGGTGGGAATGTGTGTTCAGACTCGCACAAAGAATCTGCTTCCTACCGTCTTCTTCTTCTCTGCGTTGCTCTCCTCTGCTGCCATCTGGTACCTGAAGATGAACAGAAGTTGGAGGACGGACGGTGAAACATCAGAAACTGGGACAAAGTCAGGAGAAGAAGAGTCTGGTGTTGCCACAGATTACCACAGTACCTTAAGTAGTACAATATGAAGTATACTGCTGCCTCGACATTCAGTAATTAGTTTTGAAACCAACTCGAGTGTTTCCCTCAACTTGTGAGCAGTTGATAGAAAATAAGTTGCTCATCAGTGAAACAAATGACATTCAAGTGTATTCAAATCTCACCCTTGATGCTGACATTCACCCACAGACCTCCTGGTGGTTGAAAGCAGTAGCTGCAGACATCCTCTAATTATTAACTCTATATGATGTGTCGAGGGGAAGCATCGGTGTTGGTGCACGCAAAGAGGGAATTAACCTCAGTTAAGTAAACTGAACACGAGCACGATGTGCGGAACCGGTTGGAGATAGTGTGATAACTTCCACAGAAATAAGGACACCGCAGACGGCGTGGTGGCAGTGAAGTGTTCTGAGGGGAACCTGCGACCTCATTTCCCCTCAGAGACAGAGGAGACAAGTGGTACAGCCGACTGGCTGCTTGTAAATTATTCAGCTCCTGACTGGCAGAGGTGGGAGTGACGTACTTGGAGAAGCGCTCTGCGATGGCGGTCTTCTTCCCCCTGGCGGAGATGATGGACATCTCCTTGGCGGTGACCCTCAGCGACTGGGACGCCCACTGCCTTCGGCTGAACGGAGCGACAGAGGCCATCTTTGCTATACGATCTATACAGACGCACTCAGCTGGTCAGCTTTCCTCAGGGGCAGGATGAACTTCTAAAGAAATACCAGGAAGCAAGAGAGACTGGATTTAGCATAAAACACATCTACACACAACTGACAGAATCAGCACACACACACAACATCCGAGCTGTGATTTGACATGTAAAATGATGAGTCAGAAGGAAAGTAAGAGGCAACATTTTTCCCAAACTTTTCCATTTTACAACAGGGACAAAGTCCTCAATGTCTGACTGCCGCTGACCATCTGCTCCCGGTGTGACTCTTCTCAGCCTGAGGGCGACCAGCAGCTGACAACCGATACTGCTGCATCACACAACCACACTTGTGTACACACACACACACACACTTTCACAGCACGCGCAGACACACACACACACACACTTTCACAGCACGCGCAGACACAAACACACAAACTTCCACAGCACGCGCAGACACACACATACACACACACGCGCGCGCAGACACACACACACACACACACTTCCAAAGCACGCACCGACACACACACACGTCTCTACCTGCTCGGCTCCACTGCAGCCTCGCAGCCTCGAGGCCGAAGACAAGCAGACACACGCGGCAGCACCGCCAGCTCACAATAAGTAACCGTCACGTGGGACTTTTACACGCTCCGGCTGAATTAAACAAAGAGGTCGATGAGGTGGCCGGTGACGTCACAGCCAGACTCCTCGGCCCACGTCATCCAGCAGGTGGGCCATTGTGGGACGTCGCCTGATTAGGAGCAGCTCGTTAATCTCTCCGCCCAATAGGAGCTCGGCTTCTCTTATCTGATGAGTCAAGATTAATAAAAACAGCTGCTATGCTGCATAGAACTGGAACACGTCCAGAAGATCTTGAGTTTGTTTTTTTTTTGAGCAGGAAGAATCCACTTTATAACCGAAGTCATGGGGGTTTGTGTTTGTGCCAGAGGGATGAAGCCTGTGTCAGGGATGGGTTAGTAACATTAGAACTTTGGAAGTAAAGTAGACTCTTAAAACACACATTGCAGGCTACTTACACCGTTTTATGTACTTTGTACTGACCATAAATTATTTCTCTTAATTGTGTTGCTTCTTTTTAAGATACCTTCATAAGGGTTTGTATTTTTTTTTAATTTAATTTTTTATAAATGAAAGTTCCTTTTTGCATGAATCTGTGTGAAGGAGGAAATAACTGAATCATCAGCTGAACATGGCTCATATTTATCTCACTGACTGTCATCAAGTTTATCTGCAAAGAAGAAGACACTCACAGGTGGCAGCAAACTTTCTATCTGTTTACATTAGTATAGTAGGATGACTTGTCATGTCGTTCAACTTCATTGATTCAGTTATTGGTTTTAAAGTGAATATTTCCATTTCCTTGGCAGAACAGGGGAACAAATTACAAAAAAAAAACTATATAAAGAAAAAACATTTGTATCACGATCAGTTGGTTCTAATCATCGGTATTGACCTGTCTGCGCTCCCCTAATGTAAAGCACATTCAATTGTCCCTGTGTGAAAATGTACTATATAAATAAACTCTATTATCACCTGCAATTCCACTGATATCTGCTTTTCTTAATGTGAATCTTCCATCCAACTTGCATGTATAAACTGTGTGTTTAATTTTGTATCCAGGTCTCTGTTTCAATCAAGGTTTAAATCAATTAATTACATATATAATATAGGAGTGTAATGTCCGTGTGTATGTTCCTCAGATACTCTGATGGCCTTCACTTCAAACGTAAGCTCGGCGTGGTTCTCCTCTGAGATCAGTATTTTTGAATCACTTTTGTGGCCACTAATTAAAGGGGAACTTTCTGTATCCGATCTGAGTCATCCGTAGATGTGAGTCGTGCGTCCGTGAACCACATGATAAGTCATACTTGTCTTTTATTTCCATTTTATTTGAGGTTTTAAATAAAAGGTTGGCGCCCCAGACATTACAAGTCAAATGTTTCCCTAACAACACCATGTGGTCTATTTCATGTTGGATTAATATAATTGCCATGAACCATTTCCTAGAGCACTGAAGGATTTGTCATACTAAAAGTGAAACCTTAAAGATATCAAACTTGCAAGTTCAAATACAGAAAAAAAAGGCTCTTGTTTTCTTAAAATGTGCTACTTCATTATTGTTGGTGATAAACTTTCAGTCCAACTGATGGAACGGTTTTAAAACGATCCCTCAAATATCTTCCGGGTGGAAAGAAGGATGATGGTGAGAGACTCTCAGGTCGACTCTGTCACAGGGTTTAGATCTGAAGCAAAGCAGCATGTAAAACTAATGCAGCCCATGCAAAGGTCTCCGTCTTGTGACGAAGGACAAAGAGAAAACAAAAAGGTATCACAGCATCACCACACAGGCTGCAACCTACACCAATGTTACAAGAAGATGCCTGATTGCTGGTTTTAAATATCAAAAGAAGATTCCCCTCAACTCCTTAAAAATACACTCAGTGAAGAAGTCAACATTTAAAACAGATGAAACTTTCCCACAAGCCAAAAACAACTTACACTCACCTGAGACTATCTGCTCCTTTACGCCCTGACGTCCACTTCTTGTGTATTTCCTCCTCGTTTGACCACCCAGCTGCTCCTACAAGTGGTTTTGAACCGACAGGGAAGTAGGAGGAGTCCCAGCCCTCATATTTATCTCCTCTCAGCCAATCAGGAAGCAGCAGTCACTTCCACCTGGCAGGTACAAGCTGTCCCCCTTCAATGTGATCACAAGGCAGCCTGATGAACTGGCCTGTGGGCATCGTGGTGAACAACATGGCAGACAAGCATTAGTGGGAGGAGTGGGAGGAGTGGGAGGAGGGAGGCGGGAGGGAGGTTTTCCTGGAAACTGAGTGAACAGCAGACTTCTGGCTGCCCACTTTTCTCACGAGGTCAATGGTGTAGAGGATGTGACTCATACACCAACCAGGCTGACTGCGCTGAAAGAGAGAGGATCATCAGTGATGTGGTGATTCTTAAAACGAGTATTTATCATGATTAATCTGCTAATTATTTCATTAAATGTTGATCATTCGTCTGCCCTTTAAACAAAGCCTGGTTGCCAGAAGACTGTTGGCGACTCAGCATGACAACATTCTTCATTTCACATGTGAAAAGCTAGAAGCATGAAATATTTGGCATTTTTCCCTCCGAGAAATGACTTAAAAGATGAACTGATCCTGACATTTGATTCATTCTTTGATCACAGATTCTTTACCAGCATGTTTGAGGTGAGACGTTACATGAAGATAATTGGAGTCCAGCGTTGTCGTCTAACAGTCTGTATAATCCCACTCACATGATGGCCGTGTAAAGGGGCCTAATCTCATGTCACAGGTTACCAACAACTGCATACGATACCTTGGGATCTTCCACGTTCTCACATCAGAAGACACCGATTCACCAGCTAGTTGAGTCTAAGTTATGAGCTGACTGATTCTTATCATCAATCCCTGTTGCATCAATACATTTTTTCTTCATCCACTTAAAAAGGAGGTTGTTTCTCTCCTAACTGAGGACTTTTCCTAACATCGTTTCTTCCTTCATCCGTCAGGATGTAAGTTTGCTGATTGCACGAGGAGATATGAGGACACGCCACCTTTTGCAGCTTTATAATGACTCATTCCAACTACGGGCCTGCAACTATATGGAAGTGAAAGACTGGATCTCAGCATTATCTCTTAAAAGCAGCGACTCTGACCTCACAAACTGACCAACACTTCCTCCACAAAGAGGCTATTTGACTCACAAATGAACTGCAGAGTTCACTGTGGGCGACGGTACCAACGGTGGACCCTTTGTTTTCCTCCCGAGATGAGACTGATAAACGTAACGACGTAAGACGTAAATTTCCCCGTATTACCCCACGAATAAAGGATTTCTGATTCTGATAAACCAACCTACTTTCACCAACAATACGTGCTCTCTGCCAACTGCGGTGTAAAAATCCCCTTGAACACTTCAGCTGTCCATTTATGGAAGAAAATAAAGTGCACACAGGTTGTTGTGCCAGAAGATGAGACAGCTCAGGTGAAGACTGAGTCACACTCCTGTCTCGACAGAGAAAATGCTGACGGTCGTAAATCTTGTTTCCTGTTACTTCACTTCTGTCTCGCTCTCACCTGAGCAGGTGGTTGTTGATGACGTAGTCATCCAGTGACACACCAGTCATCACTCAAATCAAAAGTTACATCACTTTTAACAAGGCACATCCATTACATCAACACCATGTTGTCATTAGGATCATTAGAATGATTATAATAACTGTGCAGCTTCATGATACAGGAACTCTTAAAGTGTGGATGATCCACAACCCAAATGTGATATATGATGTTCTTATAAATTAGTTTTAAACATCAAAGAACCAACTGTAATATTAACATCTAATATGGATCCCATCAATAAACGTTCAATAGGTGATATGTGTGTTTATGTATATAAAATTGTCAAATATCGAATTATAGGCCAGCGTTTGGTGAAATGGTGACAACCCACAGAGCTGTACACACAGCTTGATTGGTGCACGTCCAATATAAGATCTTTAATAGTATATCATTTGTATATACATTTCAAAATAAAAGCCTTGGTATATAATTACATTGTACTTAGCATCTTGCCTGATTGTTATAAGTGATGAGACCCTTGACTGGAATATTTGGGATCCTTAATGTGACAAAATCATACTTTGGTCCAGTAGATGGAGTTGTAACATTAAAAGTTCAAGTTCATGAGCTGCCGGGTTTGTAACGTTCCTCTTCTTCCACTAGATGTCAGACAGCAACAATAAAATGGAATCACCTTTATTCTGTAATTCTCTCTTCTGTTATCAAAAGTTTCAGTTGCTCGCTGCAAATCTTTTTCTGTGTTTTTTTTAATCTTACACACAAAGAAACTGCAAGGACAATGTGAGTAAATGCGTTTTTCACATTCCCCCCCGTCCACATTTGGTGGACTGTGATGGATTATTTGTGTCACGGTGAAAAAAGCTGCCTGTTGCTCCGACAATGGTTGTTCTGAAAGCATTTCAAATACAACCCAGCAGCTCTGCACGTCCTCACTGCTTTATTTAGTCAGTCGGTCACTTAGAAAACATTCACAGACTCTGGTATAGACAAAGTAAATCATCCTCTCCCAAGCCAAGTGGACACATACAGTAAATAAATGTTTCCAATCGCCTCCTTCAGTTCATTCAACTAGCTGAAGTCAACAGTTCTTTATTGCAAGTTGCATTAAAGCCGTGTCCAAATAATTTCTTGTTACTTGTTCATGATTGTGACTTTTATTCGACTGGCGTGAGAAGGAATGTGTAAGGGAGGTGCACGTGGAAGGAGAAAGCAGGAGAGGGGGAGGAATGCTGGATGATGTATGTTGAAAAAAGAGCGACTCTGCTGAGCATCAGCTCAGAGCTTTGGTTGATGTGTGTACGTCTGGATAGGCGGGAGTTGAGCAGAAACACTCACACGGGAGGCTCAAGGAAGGGCCTGATCCCGAGCTCACAATCACCACATGTTTTTGCTCAAAGTCAAGGTCAGGAGGTCGCACTGTTAAAGCCCATGAGGCTGCAGATACAGAGCGAAGGACAAAGAGTTGAAACCGATGAAATGGTGAAACCGAACCCCTCAATGTTGACTCCAAGGCAGGAAGTGAAGATTTAAAATGTCTGTTAACATTAATATGAGTCTTGCGAATCATTTGGTAAGACATTTGAAGTGAAAGGTCTTCATCAGTGGCAGGTTAAGTGTTTATATACCACCATGCAGATTTACAGAGCCTGCGAGGCATGTGGTGTTCACACAAATATGTGTAAAACAAATAAATCTAACCCACAGAGGATGAACACGCTTAGCCAAGGACACTTGGAGCACATCGAGCTTCAGATATTCACTGAATCGTTCCCCCTTTAGATTCCCATATTGTATGGACCGTCACCTTTCCATTTTTCTCTCACATTCCCGACATTTGCTGCGTTAGAGGAACAAAAAAAAGCCCCCGAACTCCAAATTAAAACCATGTGCAGATTCTTTCAATGACTTTTCCTCCAATCACAGCAGAGGTGGAGCTGTAAGATCCTACCCCTCTAAACCGGACCATCAGAGTGAAAAGGGACTCTGCACACACACACACACACACACACACTCACACACACATATATACACACGCATGTACACATACACACAGATATACATTCCATATGTGAAAACAGATGTGTTCTCATTCACATTCAAGTTGAGGCTTTTACATTAAATCAAAGCGACAAAAAAACATCTGCAATATCTTTTATAAACTCATTGATAATAATTTCAGGCGACTTTCCCGTATTTCAGGCAAAGAGCCGGCTGACGACCTGAATGTCTTTGACTGCAGGTTTGACAGAGGCAAATTTACAAACCCTCAACCACTCCAGTCCAAAAACGACCCCCACTCCAGATGTGCGAAGAGGATGTGAGATGGCTATTCCAGAGGCAGTAAACCGGAGCGTTCCTGGCTGTTTTAAAGCCTGTGCAACTGACTCCATACTGCACATTCAAATCTGTATTCTGCCTGTATACAGTCTTTAATAAGACGTTCATTGTCTGTGTTCTGTCTGTATTGCCGGAAATTTAATGTAATGTAAAAATGCAATTTGTTCTCTCTATATTGTATCATTATTATTCAGTGTGCTGCATGTGAGAGACGCAGGCATTGACCTCTGATCAGATAAGGCTTTGGGCTGCATTCTTATGTTACAGGTTAAATAAAAAGGAGGGTGTGATGACGTTAGGAGGGGGACAGTGACAGACAGATGTGCACGACTGTAAGCGGGACAAAGGTAAGAAGGTCTTTTAAAATGGACAAGGTCAATCAGTTGCACAAAGGTGAGAGCAGTCAACGAGTTCATGAACATAGTTATAGATAAAGAGATCAATACGGGGAGTTTAACTCGTTTCCAGCACTGGCCTGTGCTGGATGACCTAAAAAAATACCCTAATCTTTCCCGCTGCGGACGTCACTGCTCTCTGGATCCACACCGGCTCAACAAAAGGTAGTTGATATTTCGTCTATTTGCTAATTGAGGGTGAAATGACGAAGTAAAAATACGTCAGAAGCCTAAAAAAACTTTGATTTGTACTCATGGAGTTAACTATTTCTCTCCAGAGCTCTTCACCCAGCAACGGCTGGTAAAATGGGACGATACACAAGCTCCCTTGCATTCTGTTATGTGGCGGCGCCAGCGAGCGGCGGCCCAGACCAGGAAACTCATTATGGACATGGATCTCATTCTGTTTAGCCTATTTATTTAGCCCATAGCTCCACCCAGGAAAGGCAGAAATCTGTTCTCAGATTAAACAAATGTACCTATAAGGGACCGGACGCACACGTAGACTGACATAGCATGAGAGAGGGAGTCTTGGCACAGACAGCAGCAAAAGAGATAAAGACAGAAAGACATACAATAAGGTAAACAGAGGCAGCTATCTTATCTGTGTGTCTGTCATCTGAACAAGGCCATGTGTGCTGCGACATGGTGGACTCTGCACATGGGCAGTTGTTCAATGGTCGTCATAAAACGAATAGAAAGTGAAAAAAGAGCTCCACGAGGATTCGCACTGGTTTCACTGCCAGCACAAATCTCTATAATCTCACGCTGACCCCCAAAATCTGTTTCTCATTAGAACTTTTTCTGTACTTTCCACCCCCCCTCACCATTTTTCTCTCCAAGACCTCGCCTCTCTTTCACTTCCCCCTCATCTGGAGGAGTTCTGAGATCTGGAGTGAAGCAGCAAAACAGGTTCTGACTCTCCACTGAGCTGTTTATTGTCTTTGGTCGCCCTGTGAAAAGACGCAAAAGCCATTAGACAAACAAGCTCAGTGGTTCTGACTGTTGGAGGGTACGGGGCAGAACAATATTGAGCTACCTGCAGGGAGCGAGATTCTTCGAGCTAAATCATAGAGAATCATTGTCCAGGGTTCCTGTTATGGGAGAAACAGATAATTCATCCACCTTCAAAACACACAAAAGTTTCTTCTTTGTCTTATTTCAGTCATCCAAACCCAAGTGTTGGCCGCTTTCTTCCTCTTCCTCATTAAACAAAATGAATATTCCAATTAGTGACTGTCACATCATGATGCCAAAAGCATCCTCAGACGCTGTCAGCTGGAAATATTTAACAGGAGATGGTGATGTAATCAAACAAAAGCAACATTATACAGGTGGAGCGAATCTAAAAGACAAAGCAAAGCCTCATCTGAGGGTACTTGGAGGTCTTGGGAGATGAGATGTCCTACAAAGGGTAGGATCAATTACATTTACAATTCCAGAATCAACAGCATGGGATCTCTTTTTTTTTGGTGCTGGAATGTTAATTCAATGAAGTGTGCTTTAGTTTGAGAGGGACAGAAGAGGGAACGACTGAGTAGAGAAACATGACAAGGGAAATGAACGACAATTATATGCAAGCTCAAAGTCACATACTACAAACCATACTTCAAATATTTTCCATCCAAAATAAAACTATACTCTTTGTGCAAGATATAGTGTTCACATACATGCACATGCCGACTTATTTGATACAACTAGATCAATAGATATAGATAAAATAATAAGTGAGTGATCACGTGCTATCTCAGATAAAAGTTGTAAAAAAGGGTCTGACTGCAGGGCGTGCAATGCAGCTGCAAATTTTCAAACCTAATTTGGTCACCATGTACTTTCTCTTTTGGAAAAACACTCCCAGCCTTAACAACAACCCATATATCATCTACACCAGACGTGCAGTGTTCATTCTCTTTGCACAGATGAAGAAAGAGGGATTTCAACACAAGATTTTAAGCATTGTTCAATTCTAGTTCAAGCACCCGGGTGTGGACACGATGAAGGTTTTATGATATAATAAACCAAAGAACCCTGCAAAAATATAGTAGTCTGACTTTTTCCCAGCAATATGCTCAAGGTTTCTTCCTGTTAAAACTCCTTTCCCAAGCCACTGTTGCAGACACTTGGGGGAATTCTGGGTAAATACTATTGTTAAGAGGCTTGAACTGTATGGATGTGCTTTCTATGTTTTACATAAAACATTTAGGTACATTTTTACAGAGAAAGCACGACAACAGATTCTGTGTTTGTCAGCATCTATTTGCAGGATTGCTGAAGACTTGGGACATGTGGTAATTCATTGTGTCTTTTATTGACCTTCCATATCAGTAATGTGGTTAGTGAGAATGAAAGCTGTACATTTCCATTATACTTTGCATGTTAAAGCTTAGCCAGGGACAAGGGCACAAAAAATAACATTAAAATATTAACATGAGTTTCATCCTTTGTTTAGGGACTATGACATCTGCACAGTGACAATCTGAATTCTCCAATACAAAAAGTAAACCTGCTACAGAAATATTGCTTTTTAATAAATATTTATTCCAGTCATCTATGACTTTGTTCTCAATACTGGGAACTTGTTCCAGTACACGTGCGTCTTCCCCTCTCAGTGAGCGTGCTTTCATCAGATTCCTCCAGTGCCCCTCAAAGGGAGAAGGCACTCGTACGCATGCGCACTGACAGTGGTGTCATCATCACCGTGCAGAAGTTGGTCAGTCTGGTACCGCGAGCTGCCGGATCAACGAGCGACGACATCCCGGGGAGACACACGCGCACGCATCACCGAGCCTCCGCCGGACTCCGCCGAACAACCCCGGTAAGTGGACGAGTTGACGGGGGGCTAACCGTCCCGGCGTGGTCGCGAGACAAAGCGGCTGTCGATGAATAAATCAGCCGCACGTTTCAACTCAGTGAATGAGAAGCTAATGAAGGTTCGCGGTGCGTTAGCTAGCTCCGTGTTTAATCTGTCTGAGTTATCATATCGTTTGTGTTTATTTAGTTTATCGGGCCGTTTTAAACCGACGCAGCTTCAGCTTCATTCAGCGTGGCGTGATGCTGCTGCTGTGGTCCCGTTCGAAGCTGCCCCGACCCGGTGCTCGGCATCAGACCACCGGGTGTTCTGTCCAAATCTGTTACACCATCTAATCTAACCCCTCTCCTGTAGTTGGGGTCAGGTCATCGTTAGGCGTGGCTGAGACAATCGGTCAGCATCTCAGAGGACGACTGGTTGGGGTTCGGGAGATGCAGGTTCATGTAAGGGGAGGCACATATAGACGGGGTGAACAGAATGCGACACAACACCGGTGCCGACTGTCCCGACTGCGGGTCACTAAGCGGGGTCAGCCCGCAGACAAACAAGCTCTCAGACACGGGGGGGAGGAGGTGATCTTGAGCCGGAGCTGTGATGGCCACACGGTTGCACCACCACCGTGCGTGTTATCTAATGTGTCATCTATTCTGTACAGAGCTGAAAGAGTTTTTTTCTGGCTCTTTTCGGGGTCAATGGAAAGATCACACGCGCTCACCCCCCCCTATTGTTGTAAAACAACCGAAGCCGCTTGTTGTCTGTGTGTCACCATGTCGTGTTGGTGCAGGAAGGGAGGGCTTGCTGTGGGTGCAAACATTAACCCTGCTGAAGTTGGTAATTGCATGCATTAGCTCCAGGGGTGTGACTCCTGCAGGCTTGTTTATTTGAGGTTTGAGGTTAATGAATGTTTTGATAAGTTTTATAGACCTTTAGGTTTTGCACAATTTCCTACGACCAAGTGGTTTTTATGATGTCCTATTTTCTTGCCTCATTGAGCAACACACATTTCCGCTGTCATCAGTTCAGGTAACTATTACTGCTCAGTACTGTGCATTCTTTATTATGTCTAATCTTTATTGTTTTATTAAGTTCAAGTGCAGCAAGTGAACACGTGCCTACACCACCATGAGCTTGTTGCTCTCCCAGTCCACTTCTGTCTGGCTGGTAAACGGAGTGTAAATGTGACACAATCTTTTAACACGTAACATTGCATCAGTCACTGAGGAGAGATTTGGTTTTGAGGGTTAGAGATGCAGCAGGAACTCAGCTTGAGTCTGAGGTTCAGAGAAAAGGGGGCTGGTTAACATACTTGTGAAAATCAGGAACATGAAGTGGAGGACTGTGAAGGGAATACAAGTGAACTCTTTCTTCAGTCACATTTCCGTTGGAGATGCTTGCCCTCACCGAGTATTTAGAATCTCTATATCGAATATGCACTCCCACAACAACTTTTCATACAATGTGTTCTTCACATGGCCACATTCAATCTGTGACACTGACAGTCATTATTTCTTCATATGTGCTTTTATGTTTGTGCACGCAAAGGCTTGGGCTGTGCCTGTATCCAATTTACACGCTGTGAATGTAGAAGAAAGGATTTATTGTCATTGTATGGAATGTTTCACTTAACCGATCTTCTGCGGAGCAGGACGGCAGCCGCAGTGCAGCGCTTGCAGACCACCTCTACCAGTGTGTCGGTCAGGGGTACTGACAGGGTATAAACTCCTTATAAACATGTGTGCAGAAGAGAGACCCTGAGACGTCCACGGTTCAAAGCCTCGTTACTGCGATGCTCCAGTGCTCATCACTGAGCCATTGTATGCAGATTCTTTTATCTTGAGTGCAGCACTGGCCAAGAGAGGACACATTTTTGGGCTGATCAATTCAACACGGTATTCCTAGTTAAAAGTTCAGGGCATGTCGAGTGCGTACGACTGATCGTGCACACGTTTGGAGCACACCCAGGATTACTGAGGTGTGTGTGTGTGTGTGTGTGTGTGAGAGGAGGATATGTTGAGCTGCATAAACATTAGCTCATGCCAGAGGGGTTTAAGAGGTCAGTAATGCTAAGCTGGTTAGTATTAGACAGACATTAAGCTGCAGAGAACAAATGTATAATGCTTGGTAATAGGACTTAAAGGTTGTTGGGGGTCGTCTGTGAGGTATTAATCCAATAGAAGCTGATTGAGTGAGTGAAACAGACACCGTGTTATTCAATAATTATGCATGTCTTTTAATTTCCTGACATGTTTAGGAGTCGAGGCTTCAAGATAAAGTTGTGTTGTTTGCAAAAACCACATGAAAAGGCTCCTGTTTCCCCCCTCTTCTTTCTTTTAACTGTCCTCACTAGTTTTCACCAGCATCCTGTCTGTCTTTGGCACCAATAGAAGAATTTAGAAAGTCCAATGGGCCAAAGGGACAAAGCCTGCTAAATCATTGCTGGGACAGTTGAGTTTAACCCTCCACTGGGTCCAAAGATGCTGAAGCAGCTTCCTACACAGACGGGATGATACCAAAAAATCAGTGGCCTGATTTTTTTGTATCACCTGCTGCACAAAGTTTAACTTGCTCTGTTATGGCACGACGTGTTTACCAGTTGTGTGTGAGTCAGGTTGGTCAGGGCTGATGATGATGATGATGATGATGATGATGATTCTCCTGACACCACAACTATTCTGTAAAAGATTCATTTGATCATTATGAGGGCTGAATTTCTCCCATAATGCATCAGGGCAATGCCAACGCTATCAGTAACCAACTCTGTCAAATGCTTCTCTGTAAATTTCCGCATCGTGCGACGAATAAAGGTTTTTCTTATCTTATCTTCTGAGGACTTACAACTCAACGTGTGATTGAGGAGTTTGACAGCTCGAGCTCAGCCAGTCTTCTTTTCCCAAACAGCTGGTAGCCAAATGATTATATCGAAGTTACAGCAGCATTTAACAGAAAAACCTTCGTAACATGTGATCATCTAATGTCCTCCGCACACACAACCAAGCTACTCATGGTCTGACATCAGCTCTAATACTGTTTGGGCCATTTTGCTTAAATAGTCTCCAACAGGGACTTCGTACTGAATCAAGTAAATAACTAAGTAAAGTTTAGGTAGTTAGACTTGGAAATGGAGTGTCTGTAGACGACCTGACATGACATCACAAACAAGTTCTTGGGGTCGAGACAGAAAAAACAAAATGTCCCATGAGAGTGAGGCAGGCGCCAGCCGACCGTGTGGCAAGAATCTAATGAACAGCCAGACTGCAGTTACCTGACAGGACGTTTAGTGTAGATGGGGCTGTAAACAACCACACTTCACCAACCACCGCGCGGTTACTGTAACTGTTTAACTGGACCGTGTCACACTGCGTCCAGACAGGCATGACATGAACTTTCACATCCTTTTTTTTTTTTTTTTTTTTCTCGGTGTCTTAATTCATCACAAACAACGTTTTGAACCACAACGGACTCATTATGGATCGTTTTAGCTGAATCAGCAGAAAGAAATATCCTTTTTTTTATTCCTCCTGTTCGTCCTCCTGTCACAACACATGGCCTGATATGCCACTCAGTGCTCACTCATGTAAATCAGGTGCTCCTGAACTGCACACACACAAACACACACACACATCCGCCCACACAACACATTAGAACGTGAAACTGCACAGTCATTTCCTACAGCTCGAAAGATGTGGATCCGCCTAGAAAAACACACCAAGCTTTTAGCATGAACTCAGGCCGAGTAGTAAAATCAAATCTTTAAATAGCTGATCATTTCCCAATTTGGTGAAACCAGCTTTTCATCCGGGATTAATTCCTCTATTGGGGAGATGGCTGCTTAGCCCAGTAATCCTGGTCAGAGACTCCAGACATGTGCAGCACTTCTGGCCAACAGACACTGAATCTGATGATGTCACAGCACACCCAGAGATTGCGCCTGAGCGTGCAAGTTGTTCCACTCTCGGCGTTTCGATCAGCGACCCGTCCAACAGTTAAATGTGAGTTCTCTGTGCATCGTATCCTGTGATGCAGCGACTGTGAGTTCTTTCTGTGGTTAGCTGTCTTCAGCGCCGTCCGTCTCTTTGGAACTGGGGAATCATAAGACAACAAATCAGAATGATTTATAAAAAGGTCCATCAAAACATATCAAGTAAAGTGTTGTAATTCTCTCTCCTCCTCTTCTCTCTGGTTGCTCACAGAGTTGTAGCACTTCCTCCGTTGACCTCTCTTGCAAACAGCCCTGCAGACTCTCACATGCTTGTACAAACACCACTTCTTGCTCCGCCACTGAAGCTCTGCACGACTACAACTCGGATCTGTTTCTCTGCAGCACCAGATTAAGACCCAACAGAATTACAATTATCGTCGTACAAATTAAATCTCTGCTGACAAATTCGAGTGTGTCTGTAATAAAATGTGGTAACCTAATGGGACCCGCAGGATGTTAAGCATCAGGTCCTAACCTCCGTCGCAGCGCGGTCTTCCTGTGCTCAGGAGGAATGTGATGACTACAGGAGTATTCCCGAGGCCAGTCCTCCTCCTGTAGTTTGGACACAAAGTCCTCAGGATGAATCCAGACTGCTCAAAATATCGGCTTTCTTTAGGAAACGGTATTTTTGACACTTGGGTTCATTCTTGAGGTTTCCCAGGTTACGCCAACGAGGGACCACAAACAACTTGTAGCAGTGAACTGTGGACTAAAACATCATGCAGGAGATTCATTTCAACTGTGTTTTATCTGATTTGCCATATTATTTCAGTGGTCTGCTGATTGCAGCTTCACCTGACCACGTGACAGGGTCACATGATGGAACAGGCTCCGAATGTACCATTGACCTTGTGAACAGAAACACAGTTGACACAACTGTCGGCCTGGATCGTGGGGAAGAAACTTTGTTTTTTTCAGTGATCGGCTGGTGCAGATGTTAACTTGAAAACAGAGGGAATGTGAGAAGCATTCGAAGCAGCGACGCACAAGTTGGAAAGGATTTCTGAGGTTTTTCCCTGCTGGTGTCTGTTTGTGTGAGTGGGCCGCAAGTAAAGCAGGACAACTCCTGACCGATTTATCAATGAGGCCATTCATCCTGCTGTAACAAACGCTCCCTTTAGCAGAGCGTGCAGACGGGCTGCAGGTACATGGAAGAACTTCAACGTGAAGAACTGCCGGATCAATTCACTTCATTTGATCCACGACTGGCTCCATAAAAACTAACCTGACAAGGGGGAGAAATACCAGCTGCTAACTCAAACTGCCGACACTCAGAGCGCCAGTGAAGTTGACCGCGGTTTTATGACCTTCGCTTGTTTGTAGATCAAAGTTGCAACAGCCAGAACGTATATCGACGCTTTGAGGATGTTTGCTGGGGGATGATTTGTGTTGTCACTCGCTGCAACTTGAGATTCATTTTGAATTCAGTCAGCTGATAGCGATCCTACAATATCTGTGCTGAGACCATTGAACGACAGGAGGACCAGAGCAGAGCGAACCACATATCAAATAGTTAGCAGTTAGGCAGCTTTGCCTTTTAAGATTATAGCCCGTCGTTTACATGGGCAGCTGCTTGCACTGATTTCAGTGAAACCATCTTCTCAGCATCACGTTGAACTGCTACCAACAGCCAAGAGGGAAAATAGTCCTGATTCCCCACCTCAGTGCTGATGTTCTGGTCTGTTTATTGAAGGGTAAACAGGCCTGGTCCACTGCTGGTATGTTGGCTTGCAGCTCAGCACAGAAGCTCTTTCTCACAATGGCAGCACGTCTTTAATTTCCAGTCGACGGCAAAATTAGATAAAATGTTAAGAATTCTGAAAGGTTGAAGTTTATCCATTTCCTGTTTTGAATTTTACAAGCTCTCCTTCTCTCCACAGGTCCTTCTTTGAGTCCTGGTTCCAGTTGAGCCGTCTGTGCTCCAGCAGCTGCAGTCCATCTTCCTCCTGCTTCCTGAGCAGACATGCCTCCAAACGTGGGCGGTCCCGTGGGGTACACCCCTCCTGAGGGCGGCTGGGGCTGGGCCGTAGTGGTGGGGGCCTTCATCTCCATCGGCTTCTCGTACGCTTTCCCCAAATCCATCACCGTGTTTTTCAAAGAGATTGAGGTCATCTTCGACGCCACCCCGAGTCAGGTGTCCTGGATCTCCTCCATCATGCTGGCTGTCATGTATGCTGGAGGTGAGTAGAGTTGAAGTTCACTTGCAGCAAACCGTGGATGTTCAAAGTGTTCAGCAACAGGACGATACGAAGAACAAAACAGTCCAGAGTTTCTTCAGGTGGTTCGGAGGGCTGAGATAGAGAGAGCCACACCGGAACAAAGAGGGGATGAAGGAGTAAAAACTGATGTTTCTGCGCTTGTAAAATATCGACTGCGTCTTCTTACGACCAGAGAACGTCAGGCACTCCTGTTCTCTTTGGTTTATT
>CAAKHC010019120.1:3215-16804 GCA_901007825.1 Macroramphosus scolopax
CCCCCCCACAGGATAACCACTAAGCCGGTGTGTCCATGTGTTAATGTGTGCGTCTGTGTGAGTAAACGCAACAGTAAACGAGGAACAGTGGGACGGAAAGAGGAAAAAAGACAGATGGAGAGAGAGAGAGTTAATGGAGGATGTGCGCTGAAATCCAGTCGACTGGATACCTTTGAAGGAAAATCATCATCATGTGGTGAAGAGGAGGGATATTTTCTCATTTGGGGGTAACAGTGAAATAAGTGCCCATTTGTCTTCTTGCAAAGGACTGAGGTTTCCTGGAAATGAAGCGGAGTAGCCAACATCTGCACTGGTGTGTGTCTGCTAAGTCAGACACCGGTGTGTGTGTGTGTGTGTGTGTGTCGGTGTGTGTGAGGGCTGTTCCTGCATCGCTGCCGGTTCACGCGCGGGTCGTCCAAACCAGGACAAGGTGAAAGACAATGTGTGTGGTTGGCAACACTCGGGGTCAGGAGGAGGCATTGCACACATACCTGCACACGCCAGAAATACACCGAAGCCAAACATTTCCTTCCTTACCGAACATTCCCTCATTACCAAATACATTTCCTTCGCAGGCGAAAACAACCGTTAAAAGGAGAAAATCGTACACGCGAGCATCTGCGGAACCTTGGAGAAGATTTATCAGTGCTGTCTAGACAAACATGCACGGAGGCTGTTGGACACCGGACAGGCTGGGCAGCGAGGGCACGGCGCCAGCTGAACCCACGCAGGTCAAACACAGACATGCAGCAATGCATACTTGTTGCTAAATGCAGAGTCAGCAGCAGCAGCAGGTCAGGTCGGGTCTGTTTGGGAGACCAGATGGAAGCTAGGAAACTATTCTCATCACCAAATGTTTGGATATTTTCAAAATAAAAGCATGTTTGATTAAACCGATTGAGTCTTAATGAGATTTAAAATGATCATAATGTTAAAGATGCTACGACATGAAACGAGTGCGGTTCCACCTTTTGGAACAATCCCATTGTTGACACGTAGTCCGACTACCATTCACACTTTTGGGTCGACTCCGAGTCTCCAATTAACATAACTGCATGTTTTTGATGACGTGTGGGAGGAAGCCAATCCACACAAATACCAAATAATCCGAGAGTTCCCTGGAGCTGCAATGTGAGAGCGGCCGCTTCAGTCTGTTGATTCCTCTGTATTCACATAATTTGGGAAGTAAAAGAGAGAAAAACGTTTGGATGATTAATCCTCTAAGAAGGGCAGAGAAACTCCCTGACCTCCCGTTCTCCGCCTTTTCCCCGCCACTATGTCGGTCAGACCCGGTGCTGTCGGAGCTCTGGGTTTGGCTGACTGGTCTGTGCTGGCTGGGTCACCGGACGGCTGGCTCAACGGATATAAAAACACTGAGTCTCAACTACCAGCCTGTCACCGTGCACTCCCGGAGAGCGAAGCCTCAGCCCTCATTCCAGCACACTCTCCATCCCCTAACCAACCCGGCCGCAGTTTACAGTTTGCCCACGCAGGCACAACACACACAGAGCAGACAACATTAGCCAGGGGAATACCAGCGCGCAGCATTGAAAGATGAGAGTTGTTATTATGTTCATGAAGCATCCCAAGCGCTTGCTTTCCATGCCACCCGAAGTCTGAGAAGAATATGTTCTTTGGCGCAGACAAAATAAATACTTCATGTTCCGAGAATTGTCGCTTCTTTTTCCAGCCTCCAACCTTCTTGTTCTTATCTGTATTATTTAACCCTGGGGTGAGTGTACTGGTGTACTTACATCCTACGCAGTTTCTTGTAGGGAGAGAAGGCTCCAGGAGGAACAGACTTAATCCCGTTCTGCTCCAGACGTCTGAGGGAAAGAAGAGAGGAGGAGAGGAGATACCATCAGTAAACCAAACAATAGATTCCTTCATGACAACAGAGCTGGGTAATCCCTCCATCACCTCCGACCCTTGGTGATTGGGCTGATTATATTAACGGAGATCTATTCCCCAGCTGTAATAGGTCCAGGCATGTTGGAGTCATAACATCCTCAGCACCAATAAACAGTCTGAATACTAAAGTGCTGCAGGGGGAACCGGCTCTGTCCAAGTTTGCGAGGGCATTAAAGTCATATTTCTTCTTGATCTAACAGTTCTAGTTTCCATCACTTCTTTTTGTCATACGAGATCCTGCGATCAATAATGACCTCACATATCTTTTTAGTTTACTTTTTTCCCTGTGAGTCCCGCTGAGACGCAGTTTGTCAAAAAAATCTGAAAACACAGAAACATACACGCGGTCATTTAGCACAGAAACAAACCCTAATCAGTGTCAGATGCTCCGAGGGAAACAGACAGCACTAAACCCCATTAGCGTGGTCATGCATGTCTGTGTGTTTCGGGGGGCCGGCTGCTACTTAGGTCGGTCCCAGACCAATTCCCCCGGTGGAGCTAGCGGAGGGGCTGTTTATCTGCAGGTCAGTTGACAGCTTTTAAAACTGTCCTTAACAAGGCTTAGCAAAGGGGGCCGGAGGGAGCCAGCTGTGGTCCTGTCTGCTTGTCCCGCCACGCTGCCTTCCGACGGAGAAGCCGAGCGGGAGACGCGGGCCTGTGTGGCGCTCGTGCAGGCATCTCGCATCACTAACATGCTGTTTCCCACCACAAGGAAGAGGACAAACATTTACGAACCGGCCGAGCTTGTTGTCATTATTATTGTTGATATATTTAACCTCCGAAAAGGAAGTGATTAGTCGGAAGAAGGAAATTTCCACACAATTTAATTAGTAGATATTCCGACATTTAAGATTGACTACATGCCTCTTAGGCATTGCTATGTTTATAGGGTAAATGTTTTGTTAGACATAAACCACAGCGGTGGTTAACAGTTTCGAGTTTCCAAATTTTTCAATCAAGACTCTTCCCCCCCCCTACGAGAGTGGCCTCCGTACGTGGGGCGATAGACGCGGTGCAATTGACATTCTTGGGACGGCAGTGATTCCAGACCACAGATTCCTGCGGTGGACATGCTCTCTCTATCTGTTTTTGTCTGCCTGTCCAAATGTGTCTGTGGATTTACAGCGGAGTGACAGCGCTGTGGTTCCTCTGCCCTCACCATGCGACGGAGCGGTGGGCCAAGTGGCTTTAGCGCCTCCTTTCATCAGGCAGTCTGTCTGACTGGTCCGAACCAGTCTGGCACTGCATGTGTTTCAGTTTCAGTTGTGTACATGTACGCCTGCATGCTGTAGTACTCCGCTGTGTGCCAGCATGTAACAAAAAAACCCCCTCTAAGCCAGACAAGGACACACACGGCTTTCGGACAAGTCTTCAAATCGTCGCTCCTCGCTGATCAATATGTGCGAGCGACTAAATCCCCCAATCAACAAAAGGAGCTGCTCCGTCTGGCAGAGAGAAAGGAGACAATCTCTCAGAGTCGCCTTCAAGCGAACAATCAATGGCTCCCATCCAATTTATCAGGTCGAGCATTTGTATGTGTGTCTGTCCATGTGTGTCTGTCAGCCGGCGTTTGGATCAGCCCAATCAATGCTCTTCATCCTTTTCATTAGAGTCTGAGCATGGCTTTCATTAGGGGGAAACACTTTATGCCTCCTCAGCCGACGCATGCACGGGTCAGGAATAGATGGCGGGGCTGCAGCAGTAAATGGAAGGCAGGGATATATACGTTTTATTGCAGAGTTCAGTCGTTTCAGACGATGGTTCCTAATAATCTGCTGTTGTAGTGTTTAGGCTCTCACAAGACAGGAGTACAGAACCCGGCTCACATCCCACAGCCATAAACACAACACTGGCATTCATTAGAGGAGAGCAGGGCAGGGAGGTTGCAGTTCTCCGATTTGTACATAATGAGAGCAGCATGTGTGTGTTTGGCTGTGCGAGTGTGTGTATGTGTGTGTGTGTGTGTGTGAGTTTCCAAGTGCCTCATTAACAAGGCATTAGGCAGGCCTTGATACCCAGCAGCCCGCCTTGCTGTAATTGAAACTGATTTTATAATGAACTTCAAGCACAGATCAAACCTGCTGTACCAAATTACGGAGCGGAATCCCCCCCCCCCCTCGCTTTACTTTTTTATTCCTTCACCTGTGGATCTGCCTCCTTCGACCCAGCAGTGGTGCTTTGGTGAGCCGGGGAATCACGGCGATAAGACCGGGGAGGCAAAAAAGTCAAGAGAGGAGGGGAAGGTGAGGCTGTGATGGGCCGGGCAGGAGGAAGGCACATGATAGAAGCCAGCGCTTCGCCCTGGTCTTGTAAAAGATGAATCAGAGCGTACTAGAGTTTATTAGCAGGACACGGTTAAGTACCAATTAGATGTGAAGGGCATGGAGAATTCTAAAATGCCTTTACTCATCTGTTTCTCCAACCTGTGCAGGGGTAAAGCTATCTTCCAGGGGTTCCCTGCCCTTCCATTACTGCTGCCTGCTAATTACAGGGATCATAAATCACATCACTGTCTCTCTGGGACCCTCACGTTGCCATGCTGGGGAGGTCTATAAACCTTTAAAACATGGGGGAAAAAGTCAATGGGAATGAGGCTAAATTTGAAAACTTTCCTCTCAAGAGTTATTATGCAAGATGTGCGATGTTTGTAACGGGTTTAAAATATCCCGATGCTTTGTGGGTGGTCATTCGGTTACACAAGGAGGCACAGAAGTGTGAACTGCATGTCCAAATTAGGAAATTTAGCACACCAGGGCACCAGAAGTGGGTCAGGGTTGTTGGGGAACATGGGATCTGTGACTTCCATGCTAGCTGGGTATTTATAAACAGACCCCATAGGGAGGAGGAGACCTAGAAACTTTCTGCGTCCTCCTCGGTACACACATGCTACTTGGAAGAACATGCGATGCAACCGCTGTCTTCCTCCCTTCATCCTACCTTCTCCTCGCTGCACATAAATCCCGGCGTTTTCATGCAGATTCCTGCCAGGAACATTAACCCTTGCTAAAGAGAGTAAGAGCAACTACCTTGAGAAGTTTAGCCCTGCATCCCCCCCCGGGGGATTACAGCGGGCTGTAAATAGTTAATGCCCAGACAGATGTAGGAAGGCTGATAAACCGAGGGGAGGAATGTCAGCGAAGCGGTGGCGTGTGGTTCACAGCCATCTGAGCTGATAAGAGCATGCGGCATCAATCGTACGTTTGCTTTAAGTGTGTCTCGAAGTTAACGGGTATCTCTTCCTCCAGGTGACGCCTGGCGAGAAGAGCGAGCCTCAACAACACATGTGCGTCTAACACGATCAAATCCTGTCGGTCGTGTTGAAACCCCGCACGGGCAGACGCAGACAGATACACATGGCAACGCGTATCTTTAACTTCGGTGAATGCCCTGCAGTGCCGTGCTTCAAAGGACAATGCAGATGTGGGAGCATTTTTCTGGAATCCGTCACTTCCCTCGGTACCGAGCTGCGGGTTCCAAACCTTCTAAATATGATTCATGCAAACAACGGTTATTTAGTGGTTGCACCGCGCCGGTCGTACCCACCCTGAGCCGTGCGTCATACAATAAATCAAAGTGAATGTTGAATTCTGATGTGTCACTTCAAAGCCGACGGGACTGATATTAAAGCTGACGGTTGCCGTGCTTACATTTCGGCCATGCTGTCGGGCAGGTTGGCCGGGATGTCGATGAGACCTTTTCCTCTGCAGTCCACGATGTTGTTACTGCAGGTGCACATGGCCGGGCAGGAACCTCCGCCTGTGCTGCACGGCTGCAGGCTGGAAGACTCCTGGTGACCTGAAGAGCGGAGAACAGGAGAGTAAAACATGAGGGATTAACCGGGAGGAAACGAGACAGATCCAGTGTCTTCAGGTGAGCGGTCACAGGTGGATTTGGTTTGGCAGGACAGCAAGCCGGATTACAGGGATCCGTCTGTTTGACAGAGGATTTGGACCGCGTGCGTGTGCACACATGTGGAGCTTAACCTGCCTCGGCTGCCGCTCGTGTCATCAGCCGAATAGCAAGTTAACACAGACTCCCAGGGATGTTTTGACATTGAGAAAGAGAAATGAAACATCCTGCTCTTGACATTATTGTAAAGCCCATACATCCTTGAGAATCAATGGGCAAGAAACTGGGTTATCTATCAAAGGAACGCCACCGTATATTCGGAGAAGAAAGACATGAATAATAGAGTCGGAGAGGCGATTGAAGGCCTCCGATAACATCCATTGATCTCTCTTCAAATTTTCCTCCTGAGTCTGCGTTCTCTGGGTGGAATTCTTGCCGTTCTGCACATTCAGCTTTGCAACCCCCCCCCCACACCCCCACCCCCACCTCTTCACTTTCATTTGTTCTAAAACACTTCAACTTTTCAATTTGCATACAGAGCACACAACCCATCATGCTGTCTCTAGATACCTGTTCAAATAGCGCCGGCACTGTCAATGATGTGTTGAAGAGCGAGCGCCTGCACTGCCAGTACGACTGTGTTTGGTGTGTGTGTGTGTGCGTGTGTGTTTGTGTGTGTGTGTGTGTGCAAGATGTGTGGATGTAAGCCTAACCCAGATAAAATGAATAAAACAGACTTTTAAATCGCCTCATTTACACAGCATTACTAATCCGGGTTTCAAACCATGAATATTTGATTATCTCTCTATCTATCAGCTCGGCTAGTGTGGAACATGCCGGAGCAGAGAGTGAAGGGGGAATAGAGATTCGGGCGGAGGAAGGCAGAGTGAGTGATGGTGAAAGTCAGTGATGGAGAAAGCCGAGCATCGCGCTTTACAATGAAATTGCAGGCGCTTTAGCTGTTTAGCTGATAATAAATGATCAAGGTCAGGCTTTATATATCTGGACAGCCAAGGTGGTCAAATAGCAGCGCTTGGTCTTGGCCCTCGGCATCTGATATAGAAGCACAAGGCCCCTTTTACATCTGTATGAAACACAGCGGAATGTACATTTAATCCGATGTAGAGGAGATGTGACCTTGAAAATCGTTCTTCCTCTAACCTTTGTACCTAAAACTAACCAGATCCAGACATCAACCACAGCAACATCCTCATGCAGACTCTCTGATGGCCCCCAGTGTGTCTTACACTGACACAAATAGGTTAACATTAGAGTTATTTGAAAGCCAGCTGTGTCAAACACCGACGGCAAAGGAGGCCTCGAGTGCCGGTCGGGGATGCCGGGGACGGAGGAAGCATCGCTGTTTGACAGGATGGAAAGCGTTCTTATTTTACACGCCGTAGCGATAGCCGTGTTCATCCGGCCGATCGTCGTCGACGACGCTCCGACGCACCTGGGAATCAGGTAAACAAGACAAACAGCATCGTGAGAGAGAATCAACACGCGCGGTTCACACAGCCACTGAGCCAGCCGTGATCTGAGGGCCTGTGATCTGGGATGGCAGAGGTTTGACAGATCTGGGATCAGGTGTAGGGCAGAGCAGAGCTCTCTTCTGATCTAACATGGCATATTTGACAGGCCTGGGATCAGGGAGAGTGCAGAGCACAGCTGGAGCAGCCTTAACAATGACAGCTCCCTGACAAGTCTACTTGAGGTGAAGCTGTTTGATGTACTCTGGTCCCCTGCTCTTACTAGTCCTGTTTTCCCCATTATCTCCTTCCCATCCAGCATCTCAACAGCTCTATTCCCATCCCGTTTCCCTTGTTTTATTTGCCTTCACCTTTCCCTCCTCCTCCTCCTCCTCCCACCCCTTCTAACAGCTCTCGTTTTCAACCTCCCCGGTCTTGCGTCCCTGCCAGTGACTGTCAGCGCTCCCCATTACCTCCTTGTCCGTTCGCTTTAAATTCAGCCTCACTCTCCCTCATCTCTCTCGTCGTCTCAACATATAGTGTTATCACTGGCTTCCTCCCATCGGGCTGCTCTGAAATCCCCCTTCAGCACAACAGTTGGGTTCACCGGTTCTCTCCCTCTTCCTCACTCATACACACTCAGACAGGACTTGTGTGTTTCATTCCCTCCAACAATTTATAGCTCATTACTCATCTCAAACATAATATTTTTTATTCCATTTATTATTTCTCGGGAGTAAAAAGGTCAACAGTCGTTCATTTTCTGTCTATTAAATTGGCACCAGCTGCCTCCATTACCCTCAGAACCTCAAACTTTTTAGTTGCCTCTCTACTTTATTAATGTTTTGCTTAATAAAATCGGAACATAAGAAATCGAGAGGCATTAAAGCCCCTTCGTCTCTGAACCGGAGTCAGTTGGTATGTGGCAGCATGTGAGTACATCTTTTAATTTAAAGGAGCAGATGGAGCAGAATAATCCTGTTTCCGGCTGTGCACTTGCTTCAAGTAAACTGGATTGTTTAGTGATGAGAAAAGCTTCGATGCTTCCGGTACGAGACAGTGAAGAGAAACACAATTAAGCTGCTGGACGAGCACCGGAGTCCCTGCAAGTCGTTAAACAATGAAGAGGAAAAACGGTTCAACGGTGCGTTTGCTCTGAAAAAATAGTTTATTTCATTCGTTTTAAAATTGCTATTTTGCTATTTTCTGTGATTTTCTGTGACTCGATCGCGCCGCTCTCCAGCTGAGCGCTGAGCGTGAGAGTCAGTGAGCCGGATTGTCAAGCAACTAATAACAAACTGTACCCAGTTTTTTTTTTTTTTGTCTTCTGCCTCCCGGAACAACAACATGCTTCTGCGCCACACCGCCCCCAATCCCCCCTGCAGGTGGCCTGGCCTGGTCACACCACGGACTACACACACACACACACACACACCACTGAACAGTGAGAATACAGAAAGAAGAAATGTGTGTGTGTGTGTGTGCCAGCACGTACGTCCCTAATGAGTCTTTCAAAGGGAGTTCAACTTCTGGTCACCCATCCACTCAAGAAGAAACCGGGTGCATGTGTTTGTGCAAAGGCATGCACGATGTGTTCATGCACAATGGATTCTGGAACACTGGCGCTAGTTGTTGTGTCCATCCTGTCGCCTTCCCCTCAGAGTGTGAGTGACCGTTCGTTATCGAAACTCGCGATCGTGAACCTAAACTTTCTGTGTCTGCATCTTCCTACACGCCAAAGTTTCACGCTCCGTTTTCCATATCTGGAATGGTTACACTCCCACGCTTTGAGGCGCTCTCCCCGGGCGATAAATAGTTAATGATCTGTGCTGTCACGCTGTATGGCTGCGTAAAAATCACAATCCATGGAGAGTGGGATAGAGGGACACACACACACACACACACACAAACACACACAAACACGGATGCAACAACCGCTCTCCGCAGCTGGTGTTGTAGTACGACGGCCTTGTGGGGAGTGGAGGTTCTCACCCTGTGTTTTCACGGTGCTGATATGATAACCCCGGTGCACACCCTGACACCGCCTCACGCACATGTTCTCTCTAACACACACACACACAGTAGGTGAGAAACTCAGAGTTCAAAACCACAATAATCCTCGTGCATGGAGGTGGAAATCCATGAACAACGAGAGCTGAGGAGAGAGCGGGGCGCTACCGTCAGCCTTCTTTCTCCAGCTGTGTGTTTTATACATGTCGGACATTTTCCTGCTACCGCCGCCAGCTTGCTGAAAGATGGAGACACATGAAAGGGCCTGCGGAGATCTGTGAGGTTGCCCAGGGGCAGAGGAGCTGGCAGGTTAACACACTGACACACTAACACGCTGGGTGTGTGGGGAGATCTCCTATCCAGGACGGACGTATCGGCCTTATAGGTTTGATGAGAGTACAGTGCTCAATAAAAGCTTGTTATTGCATCCAGGTTTAAAGTCATGAACAATAAGAAAACTATAAAGTAAATAAAGTCCTTGTCCTGTCATGTGTCAGAAACCTACCTGAGCAGCTGAACTCGTGTTTCTGCACCTCGGCCACATTGAGGCCCCTGAGCTCCGTCGGCCCCGTGCACTGGGTGAACAGACCGATCGTTGGCCTCTGTCGGAGCCACTGGGCCAACCAGGCCAGATGACAGTCACAGTTCAGATTGTTGGAGTGGAGACGGCTGTTAAAGGGGGGGGGAGACAATTTAGAAGAAGAAGAAAAAAAAAAAAGAAACAGACTTATTTGAAGATCCTCTCTCTCTCTCTCTGCCGGCTAATTTGACAGCAGCTGAGGACACAAATAGCCCAAAACGTGCCTTTTCTTCCCTTGAGCTCGTTACAACCGACCGCCGCGGCCAAACACGCTCGATAATAAGCGACATGGAACATTGTAAAAAGGCACATTCTGAAGAAGCAATGAAGACTTTTTCAAAACCCGACGCTCCAAACAAGGCATTCCTGGAATGCTCTGACAATCAGGAATAACTCGCTCTGGTGTGGTGGCCCTCCGAGGCATGTGTGCCAAATACATGTACACAGACACACTCAACACACACACATGGAGGAGCTATAAAATGTAACCCCACTGGTAGCGAGGAAGCCCAGAAAGCCACCACAAGAACAGTGGAGTCGCGGCTCCGAGGAGCCATAATTGTCTTAATTTGGACATGATTTCAGATTTAGTAACACTGCACAATACACAATAGGCTTTGAGGGCTATTTGCATCCATAAGAGCCGGTGGTTGTGTATGTGTTAGATGGAGGGTATAATGGCTCCTGGCTTCGCCACAGACCCTGCTGTGGTGCTCTGCGGCCCCAACATTGCCTGGAATGATCCTACGGGACCTCAGCATCTGCCTCGCGTACATTTGGGGACGCAATCTAAAAGAGTCCGTGTAGATACGCAGAACGCCGCGGCGATAACACTGTTGATGTGACTCACAAAGTTCGTAGTTTCGGCATGTGGTTGAAGCTGGAAACGGGAATGCTGCTGATGTTGTTGTTATTCAGTGTTCTGCGAAAAGAAGAGAAGAGAAGTTCACCTTGTCAGCGCAGACGTGTTTTAAATTTATACTTCAAGAAAGAGTTTTGTTATGCCTGCGCTCTTCCGTTCCATATTTTTAGATCTGCTCTCCCTCTCTTTGCTCTCATCGTGGCATCCCGCTGGGATTATAACAGCTCCTTCCACGTAGATGGGAAGCCCTCGCACCTCCTACGCATACTTACAGACGTGCATGTGAATACACACACACACAGGTACACACAGTACACACATTTTCCTTGAAGCCCGGGCATCAGCTGCCGCGAGAGAATCAGGTCATTTCAATCAGCCTAATAACCCTTTACCATATTTCAACCTGCTCCCCCCCCCTTTTGTCACAACCTGCCCCCTTCCCCCATCAAACCTATACATACAGACTCCAACAAGACAACCCCCCATCCACTCTTACACCATGATGACAACCCTATCACTACATCTGCGATCCATCCACGCCATGAAAGCAGCCTTTAATGGCTGGTTTTCGTCTCCCCACCCCCTCAAAAAAAAAAAAGGAAATGTACAACACAGTCTTTCACCGTGAAATAACACGGCTGTCAAAGTGTCTTTGTGCCCCCCCCCCGAAACCTGCGCTGAGAGTCTATTTTCTTTCAGGTGGATAAGCTGAAACAAAAAAGCCTGTGAATTTTGACGATGATTAATTGAAAGTTAAAAAAAAAAAAAAAAACATCACGGAACGCCCGTGAGTCCAGTGTGGACTCACTCCTCTCTTGAATGGGATCGTGATCAGGAGGGTGGGAGCCCCCTTGTCAGATGGCCCGCCCCGGGCTGGGAGGGGTGTCAATGGTGGGTGTTAATGTGATGGAGGGGAATGCTGCTGTCAACTGCGTAGAACAATGAGTTAATGGAGCTCCGTCTTGGTGCTGCAGCCCCCTCACGGGTGCACGGGGGGGTATTCTGGCACACTAACTAATTAACGGCCTGCACTGTGTGTGTACAGTATATATTAGCTATGGTTATCAGCAGTGCAAAACAATGTCTTCATTTAAACAAGTGCTCTAATGGAATGAAGCAGGGCTGGGGCGCGTTGAGCTGCTGATACTTACAGGACTTCCAGGCCTCTCAGAGCTCTGAACGCGCCGTCCTCGACGCAGCTGATGTGATTCTTATCCAGCTGGCTGCAGAGTGCACAAGGAGGGTGTGAGAGAGGGAAGCTTTTTGTTACACAATACACATGCACACGATCCCTCTCCCCTCCCCGTGCGGTTGTTGTGATCGTCGATACAGTAAGTAGAACACTGATGGACAACGGTAGATCAATACCGCCCCACTCATCTCAGCTCATGTAACCCCGCGAGTGGAACCGAGGGGACTTTACCGATTGTTTATCTGCATCAATATGCCTCATAAATCTGTGTGTGGATGTTCACCATGCTAAGGAGGAGTAAATCATCATTGCCACGAGGCATCGTTTTGGGAGCTGTCTGTATGGGAGGTAGATCGTCCGATCAATCACGATGATAAACGATCTCCTCAGCAGGCAGAGACGTGCACATAATGTGTCACTGAGGACCATCAATGAAGGAAGCTGAAGCATCTTTCAATGCCATTTGTTTTCTTGGGATAATCATTAATCACTCTGTGATTTGTTTTCCTGTAATATCAATAACTTAGAGACTTCTTATCAATAGCCGGCAAGTTTTGGAAGTCAGTTGAATTGTTGGGGTTACATTCTTACAGAAAGAGGGAAATGCCTGAGATACAATCTCTCTTAGAAGGACTCAGTTCAGAAGTTATCACAGGCTCTGGGAACATGTCAAGTATGTCTTGCTTGCTGATTCTCTACGGACCCAAATGATGAAATGTAAACACTCGTGCATCAAACTCGTGAATCCCTGCTGGGAGGAGAAGTGAAGCACTCACAGGTTCTTGATGTCTGTGGCTCCTCTGAAAGCTTTTCTTGGGATGGACTGGATGAAGTTCTCGCTCAGATCTCTGTGGGGACAGAAAAGAAGCGGATATTAGTTTCATATGCTTCATCCAAGTATCACGGACGACGGCTCTGGTTGGAGCAGGGTGTGTTACTGCAACAAGAGAAACCCAACACATCATTGGAAACAATAGAATTAACCGTCTGTCGGATGGATTCATTAGCGAAGCCGTCACACAAAGAACATGAACGTTTAGTTTTTGGCCGTGTGTGTGTGTGTGTGTGTGTGTCCGGGTCTTAACGTTGGGTACAAATTAGGCATTTGAAAAGTTCATGTGTGTGGAAAATAAGAGACCGAGAGAGCAGAGGGGAGGGACACGGAGGAGAGTGAGCGACACACAAGTAGCCATAGTATTAATTAGCACAGTCTTTTGTCTGCCGCTTAAATGGTGAGCTAACCTCATTCAGGAAAGGCTCTGCCCCTCTTCCACACACACACACACACTGCGCTGTGAATGAGTCGGGTTTGTCTAGACACACAAACTAATACACACACGGGGTCCCACAGCTCGGACAGACGTAAACAGAGTACTTATGGTCGCCCAATGAGAGACTTAAGCGCAGCCCGAGATTAAATGAAAACTCCACAACGGAATCGCGCCGCATGAGAATTTGATTACTCCTCCTCATTTATTGTGCTCGTACACCGCAGCATGCGATCCCGTGATGCCCACACATGCATCCACACTCGTAAAAACTCCATAGAGTAACATTAAAAAGGACAAAAGGTTTCTAGATTTCCCTTTCGATATGAGGACTGCAAGAGGTTGAACGTGATAGAAAAGAAAAGAAGTGGTTGTGCAGTTATGGACGGAGCAGAAATTATGACGTCAATCTGCAGGCTGCTGCAAGTCCTTTAATTGGTGTGTTTGT
>CAAKHC010019122.1:0-21961 GCA_901007825.1 Macroramphosus scolopax
CCATAGCATCATCCCTCCTCCACCAGACTCTATAGCTGACCTGCAGTCAGGCAGGTAACGTTCTCCTGACATCCACCAAACCCAGACTGGTCCATCAGACTGACAGATAGAAGCTGATTCATCAGTCCACAGAACTCGTCTCCACTGCTCCAGAGTCCAGTGGTGGTGTGCTCTACACCATCCATCCAGCTGGGCATTGTGCTTGGTGGTGTCAGACCTGCATGCAGCTGCTCGGCCATAAAGCTCAGTTTGGTGCTGATATTAACGCCAGAGCTTGTTTGGGAGTCTGCAGTTATTGAGTCAGCAGCGCTTTGGAGACTTTTGCTCCCTATGAGCCTCAGCACTTCTTTCTTCCTTCTCTTATCTGCTCTCAGGAGTTACTAGAAATATTACTCTGGGGTGCAGAAAGATGTAGTAACTGCTGCATTAGAAGCAGATTGTTTTTGATGATGGTGAAACTTACATGGTGTTCTTTTTTTTTGCAGCGTTTATTCAGTCAGACACAATTCTAGAGGTTCTACATTTCAGTGAGGGAGGTCTTTTACAGGTGAGAGCTATGATGTCTTTGTTACCATAATCACTACTGCTCATCTGTCATACTAACAATTACACCAACACCGAGCAGGTGGTTAGAATAAATTAATTTACCTTGTTTAGTAATGGACCTGCTGCTGTATGTATCTATTGATGTAATGTGAGTTCAATCACATTAAATGACTGTGCATGTCTCTATTTCTCTTGCAGGCAGACTCTGACATTGATTTTAGTTTATATCATCAACAAAGGTAAGTGCTGTTGTTTCAATTCACCTCCTTTGCAGGTAGTCCTCTAATGAAATGAATATTCACATAGTGAACTGCACAATATAAACAAGGGTGTTTAGGAGGCTGCACTGGGTAGAATTCGGGTATATATAGAATACAGGAAGAACCAGGGTGACACTGACAGTCCAACAGGCAGAACCAGACGACAGTCAAGAGAATGGCATTCAACAAAATGGACAGAACTCAAGTCAGATAATTGTATTAATGGTGTGTCAAGTGGGTTGGTGCCAGTTTGGATCAGCTTGGAGGGAGGCTGTAAACTACGCTGCTGTGTTATTTCACTGTCAGGCTAATGACTAAATCCTTCCCATCTGTTAATACATAAAAAGATAAATTCAATCCGAGGGATCAGTTACACTGAAGTCCTATACATTTGGGCTGGACAGTACCTGAGCTTGCTGCGACTCGCAGTGTGTCCACACAGACAGCGGTTCTAATGCTACATCCTGCTGATTTTAGTGTCTTCCATCCATCTTGAGCAGTCCAAAGAATCCTGCTGTCTGGTTACAACTCCTCATTTTTTGGACTGCTCAGCAAGAATAGATGACACCCGCCTCAGCTGGTTGTAACGTTAGCTGCAGCAGCGTCTGTGTGGACCAACCTGCGCGCCGCAGCACTTCAGTGGAGTAACCGTCAAACACCGGTACTGTCTGGCCTGAGCTTAAAGGACTTCTGTCTGGTTTCATTTAGCTTTTCATTTTTAACACTCGGCCAGTGTCATCAGTAACCTGACAGGAAAACGCCCCTCCAGCTGATCACATGTAGCTGGTAGTGTAGTCCTACCCTTCTGTAATCTGTAATTCTGTTGTGTTTTCTGGAACTCAAATATATAAACATCAGTAAAGCAAGGCAACAATAATCCAAATCAATTAGGTCACGCCAGGTTATTGTAACATAGATACTCTGTCCTAACTTTAGTCCTGTGTGTTTTGTCTGGGTGCAGCATACAGTGAGCCTTGACTCTTTGTACAGTGTGTTCTTGTCCATAAAAGGGTTATCTTGCACAGGCATAGCATGACCACTCCCTCAATGAGTTGTTGGTGAGGGAGAGGTTTTCTGCGGAGTGACTGTCCTGTTTCAGAGGGTTTTTAAATGTTGAACTTCCCCATTTTTCTTTCATCGTCAAGGGTTTCTTGAGTGTACGAAGAAGCTCCTCTTTTTGTTGTTTACTATTATTGCCTCCCTATAATTCAGTGTACTTTTCTTTACAGAAGAAAAGTACACTGAATGTGTTCACTGCATGTTGGCAGCATACTAGTGTCTTCACAGGAATGAAAATGCTTTTTACAGCTTGTGCGTGTGTGTGGTGTGTGCTTATGTGGCGTGTTTGGTGCGTGCATCTGTTTGCGAGTGTGGTGTGTGCGTGTGTGTAGTGTGTGCGGTGCGTGGTGTGTGTGCGATGCGTGTGTGTGTGTATTGTGTGCGCGTGCGTGTATTCGGTGTGCGGTTGCTTGTGCCTGGTGTGGCGTGTGTGTGTGTGTGTGTGCGCGTGTGTACTCCAGCTAAGGTTAGCCTGACATATGCATATCTGAGGCCAAGAGGCAGAGTCTTCCTCCCCCTGCTCGGGGCTTCTCCAATTACTCACTGATATCAACACATTTACTCTGAGGCTGCAGGCAAGAAGCTGCACTGAATTCACAGCCAGGGTACATTTGAATTTGTAATCCCAAAAGAATGAGAGAAGCGAGGACAGTAGATAAACTGTAGATCACAGATTATCCTGGGGTAACATTGCATAGTTGGGTGTCCATGTGGATTACTTTGTGCCTCAGGAGATGGCAATCCATCTGGTCTCTAGAGAGCATAGCTACTGGAGCATTGTCTGCACCTTCACACGTAGACAGGTGATACTGATCGCTGGTAAATTGTCTGACTTAGGGCTGATTTTGAGGTAATTACTTTGAGTCCTGTATTAGGGGATGGTGTTATAAATACTTGTGCAAATGATGGGATGATAAAACATAGTTAGATATATAGTCTATCCATCAATAGTTCATCATAGAAGTGAGCACAATAGTCTGGAGTTTGCTATTGAACTCTTATTTCATAGTTCTGTTATATTATATCCATCAAAGAAGAATGGCTTGTTTCAAAGGATGGCCTTACCATTGTTCAGGTACGCCTGTTGTTCAACAGGTTCGGGGAGTTCATGCCTGTGTCCTTAAACCAGGCAGGTTAAAAAATGTTGACGCCACCCTCTGAAAGTGTCGAGAAGAGATTGTTCGTCTTTCTTCTCTTGCCTGCTCCAGTCAATGGATTCTCATGGACATGTTACATATGGAAATGATCCATTCAGAGGGAAGAGTTCCTGTGGTCGTCTTAATTCATGATTAATGAAGCGCGTGCACCGGCTGTGGTATCTTGCTTGTGTGTTTCGACCCTCGTTTGTTTGGAATGCACACAAACATGGATACCTTTCCTCCTCGCTTGCTGTTCCTCCTGCTACATCTTCTTATCTCTCACAGCACGCCCTCACACCGGGGGAACTGCCGACCTATACGTTTTGAACCTCCGATGTTGGACTTCCATGAACAGTGAGTGGCTTATAACTGTTCTCCTCTGCATGTTTGATCTATGCTTTTATTAAACGTCACATTGTTTGGGACATTCTGAAATATTTCTTTTGTTTCTTGTACACACGAAGAAACGCATCCCACTTGGAACTAATATATTGATAATAAATATATATAGATGTATATATTATATGTGCATATTTTCAAACCTAACTAGCCCACATATGACACCATAAACAGTATGTCCCTTTACCCGTGGATAGTAGAGACACAGGTGCTCTGTCTGTGTTGTATCTTTCTATATTATAAAGTTAATCCTCTGAACTTCTTTGAGGTAACATACTCAGCCTGTTCACAATGAAATGATTGACAGGCTTGATTTGAGGAAGCATAGATATATCTGTGGAATGCAGTTTCAGAGCAAGTAGCTTCACCTTGGCCGAGTTATTAGAGGACATTCCAGTCTTGACTGTAGGTGTCCACCCATGTTGTATGAGTCAGCTTCAAGTGTGGCCTACAAGTGCACATGAGTGAGTAGCACTCAGAGACTAGCTCACCACCAGAGACCCAGCTGTCTCAGCCCGTCTCTTCCACAAGTGAAATTAAGTCGGGGTTGGATTCGTGTTCTTAGTACATCAGTTCAGAGAAACTCAACTTGAGATGCACTGTAGAAAAATGTGAACAAATGTTAAATCTGCGTTCTTTGTGTGAAAGGCACCGAGCATCTTCACTTCACCAAAAACCCACTACACCGAGGAAATAGGACTCGTTACCGTAGAAAGAGTCCACCACTGTAAATATTGAATAGGCATTATTCTTAAGCCAGAGTTACATAGCGAACACATGATTATGCATCATTACAACTACTTAAGTTTCTACGAGTTCATTTTTCAAATCGCAGGAAAACTATATAAACCGGTAAAACAAGTTTAAGATTTGCTTTGGATGTCGTGTGTCAAAGTGCAGTAAAAACAATGTTCCATTCATTTAGAAGTATGATTGGTAGCCAATATGAACATGCTAACATGTCACCAGAGAGTTGGCTTCTCCTTCTCTATTGTAAGGAACAAGGAAATGTTAACTTCCTTCTCCTCAGTCAGAGGGTGAAACTCTCAGCTCACCAGGTGGTTTACAGTGGGGACGGAAAGTATTCAGACCCCTTTAAATGTTTCACTCTTTGTTTCATTGCAGCCATTTGCTACAATCAAAAAAGTTCATTTTAATTCTCATTAATGTAACTCAGCACCACATCTTCACAGAAAAAAACAGAAATGTAAAATTTTGCAAGTTTATTAAAAAAGAAAATTGAACTATCACATGGTCAGAAGTCTTCAGAGCCTTTGCTCAGTATTGAGTAGAAGAACCCTTTCAGCTAGTACAGCCATGAGTCTTCTTGGGAATGATGCAACAAGGTTTCCCACCTGGATTTGGGGATCCTCTGCCGGGTCTCTCAGGTCTTTTTCAGGTCTCTCCAGAGATGCTCAATTGGGTTTAGGTCAGGGCTCTGGCTGGGCCAGTCAACAATGGTCAGGTGGAGAGCTGCACTGATGCACTGACTCGTTATATCTGCAAAGAAATGATGTCTTCTCACCTGGTTGAACAGCCGTCATTCAGGGAGACCTTGTCCACAGTTGACCCCCAGTACGAGTTACCAGGACGGACATATTTCTCACAATCAGCCATCAACACGTCTACAAACGGGATGAGCTGCCAGAGGCGACACAGTTAAAGTCAGGGTCAAATGTAAGGCCCTCTCGGGCTTATTTGATGACCAATTTAGCATGTTTACTTACTTGAGGGGGATATTTTACCAGCGCAGTGCTGTGATTCATTCGGCATCTCGACGCTCCGCTCGCTGTGTTTCTTTCACCGGACATGACTCACCTTGTTGAGCCGACAAAAAGGAATTAAATTCTATTTATCTATTAAATTAAATGCCAAAGCATCAATAAGTTGGCCTTCCTCAAGCCTCATGTCTCTCTTTTACTGTCTCTACATTATTAAGGTATACATTCCTTTCAGAACTCTGTCAAGTCTCATCTTGTTAACTTTATAATTCTTCTGTTGAGGTTCTTCTACTGACGCTTTTTGTCAGCGTGTCTTAAAGGTTGCACAAACCAATGAAAGCATTCTTTAAATTAATGAACGATTTATATGAAATGTCAAATTTGATAAGAAATAAAATATAATAAAGATATTTAATAATATTTGCTTTATTGTTTACACATTTTTGGAACAGCGGTTTCTGTTTATTCAATAAACTTCACTTATAGAACTCATGGGAGTGAACTTTCATGTGGTGGGTATAGTATATTGTTCTTTGCAGTAATATATTGACTTGCTATTAATTGTTTTTTTCCTTCATTAACAGGCCGGTTGGAATGCCAAAGCTGGAGAAAGTCTATTTACATAATCCTAGCTCAGAAGAAATAAGTTTGATATCAATATCAGCAACAACAGCACATTTTCATGCATCCTTTTTCCAGAATAGGGTAAGTAGCTGTCACCATGAGGTCACTCTGTGAACCTTGTTTCTTTATTCTTCACAATAAATGTGATCTTTGTCTCTAAACAACATGAGATGCGATGTTTCACAAAAACCTTTCCTGTTATATTTAGTCACAAATCTGTGTTGATTTCACCACATCTTTTCATTTGCTCGGATCCTCCTGTTACTTTAATAGTGACGCAGTTGTAATTACTACATCAACGTTTAGAAATATCAGCCTCCTGTCCCTCTGAGATGCCTTTTTTTTGCCTTACGAGCATCGGAAACAAGCAAGTAAACAAGCATCCAGTCGCTGACGTTGCAGACGAGGCACCTAGCTATTGACGGTGCAGACGATGTGCCTAGCTACTGACGGTGCAGACGATGCATCTAGCTAAATGACGATGTGCCTAGCTACTGACCATGCAGCCTAGCTACTGACGGTGCAGCCTAGCTACTGACGGTGCAGGCGATGCGTCTAGCTACTGACGATGCAGACGATGCATCTAGCTACTGACGGTGCAGACGATGCATCTAGCTACTGACGGTGCAGACGATGCGTCTAGCTACTGACGGTGCAGAAGATGCGTCTAGCTACTGACGGTGCAGACGATGCGTCTAGCTACTGACGGTGCAGACGATGCGTCTAGCTACTGACGGTGCAGACGGTGCGTCTAGCTACTGAGTATAAAAGGAGGACAAGGAAACCCCTTCGTTACGTTGAGCGTGGTATATACTTTAGGCTGGACATGTTCCCACTTTGAGTTGAAGGGATATAGGACAGTGATTGATTTGTTGTTTACAAGAATGTTAGATTCATTTTTTATGGACATTTTAGTTTTCCATATCCTGAACTGCAAGTGAAGGCTTCCTTTACAGGAAGTACACGTCCAGCGGCCTCAGGCACTGTTGCTTCACACATAATTTACAAATGAGCCAATAGGCTCAGTAAAGGCTCGGCTCATATTTTGCCCGAAGACATTCACAAGTATGCTCTGTAGGCGAGGATGTTTGAACATGTTCAAAGACATGTTTTTCTCTTACAGAATGACTTTGACATGTGTTAGGGACCGTACGGAAACTTAGTGTGTATTAGTGAATTTCACACAACCAACGTCCCTCGTCTGATTTATATTTTTAAACAACTCCCCTCGCTGCCAGCCTTTCTCCTTATCAGTCAAAAGAACAATTTCATTTAGATGAACAGCTGCCACATTGTGTTTGTGGTTATTACAGCCACAACCAGTGAACTGGACCGATTCCAAATAATAAAGATCAATATGAATTACATCAGATGGTTCCTTCTCCTCCTAATTAGTAGATCAGATGTCTGACTGTCCATCATAATGATAGATGGTGCATTTATATATATATTTATATAGCACCTTTCTACCTTAACGGTCATCAAAGCACTTTAAGATGTAGACTCATTCAGACTCGCTGGTGTTGTCGCTGCTAACACATTCACACACATTCATTTGGGATCGAACCGGTAACCTGCTGTTTACGGGACAGCCGCACCATTCTGCCCCATAATCCAACGACGTTCAGAGGAGAGATACAATGAGCTACACGGCCTTGAAGGAGCACGTGATCTCACACTGCTACCAGCAAGCTCTCTAACACTGAAGCACCGACACCAGCTCTGAGGCTTCTGAGGGCGGTAAACCCCTGAACTTTATATGTCTGCAGTCTAAATTATGAATATATGATTTGATCTGATGTTGTGGCCAATGAAGAACATTTGCTGCATTGATGAACTGATCACGACTTCAGTCCTCTGTCATGAGACGAGTATCTACAAAAGGCTTCAGACATCATCGCCAGCAGGATCCTTTAGCTCAGATCGCTATTTCTTTGATCTTCCTGTATGTCATCAATTCCCAATTTATTTTAATCCACATACTTTGATAAAGCTAAATGTACATAGGTGCCTCCGGTTATTTGTTCATGTGTGTGTGTGCAGGTCAGACAGATGTCATGTTGATAGTCCTTTCTAAGACTTCCAACCTTTTACCTTCATAAAGTACTTGATGGGCATTCGGTCAAAGGGCGTCTTCATGGGAACCTTCAACACTTGTAGTATTTTTCATATATCTTTTATGTTTGGCATCTTTTGTTTTTACTGCACATGTAGTCATTTATACATTAAGTTCATATTCAGCTATTTATGTAATTACTCAGCATTAGGTGTCCCGTCTTTGAATATTCTCTGATGCGTGCGAGGTCACTGAGCGCTGCGCTCTGCTCATCACAGCGACTCCCTCAGAGAGGGTCTCAGTGCACAATGGTGCTGTTGTCATGTCCTATCTGAAAGCCCCTCATATCTTTGAATGACTGCAGTTTTCTCTGGGCTAGTATTTACTGCAAAATCTGCTCCTCCAAGCAGCAGATGTTAGCTGACAATGTGCAGATACCACTGGTCCATTCTTCACTGAAACATATGAAGCTAAGTCTTACGTGTCACTTTAACTAACTAATTAGGAGGCTTTGACATCGGGGGCTCAGATCCGCGTTCACCTGACCCAAGATAAAAGTATACCCACTTCTCCAGGCATCACCACACCGCTGGTGTCTACTTCTCTCTGGAGAGCCCTGCTGTGATCACATGTTGCAGCCCTACTGTGTCCAAACATCATGCAACCTACTCCCACTATGGAATGTACACAGTGTACTCAGGTCTATACTATATTTCTGTGCAAGAAATGAGGGTACTTCAGCAGTCAGCATGACATGAGTCACTTCTGCCTGTCATGTCATCACCTTTAAGTTTATAAGTTGTGCAGAATGCGAGTCCAATATCTGCTCTCCTTTAGCTTTGTTGTTGCTCTCAACAACTCCTGGGGGGAATAACTTTAGCTGCTAAATGCTCAGTTGAAAGTGAGTTTGTCGCCTTTTCTGTGACCTAGATGCCTGTTGCATGAGAGCTGAGAGATCAATAAAAGCAGTAAAGTTGGACAGGTAGCTGAAACTTGCTATAAAGCCAGAGTGCAGTGGAGGTAGCTGCAGAGTTGGGCGTCGTCAGGAGTGACATCACTCACATTACTTTGTCAATGATTCATTGTGTTAAACAACATTCAAGGACGAGCAAAATGTCTTCATACATGTTTGTTTTCCATCATGTTTCTGCAGCTCTGAGTTGCTTCACTGTTTTCTTTGCACATTACATCACACTCAATACCCAAGAGAATGTAGAATGAATACTGACTTGTTTAAGGATGCATATTAAAGAATTACCAGTTGTATGTAGTCACAGCTTGTATGTTCACTTGTTTCCTGTGCGAAGGTTTTAGACTGAACACTATGCAGCCACAGTTAACCTGTAGTTTTACCTCTGAACTTCTACTGAAGCTTTATACAGGGAATTGTGAGTTTGGAGTTGTGAGGTGGAAGTAAACATGTTTCTCAATTCAATTGGCCTTTTATTCTCTACAATCTGCATTTTATTTGTGTGCCAGTTCTGCAGCAGCTGATAAACACCTGAACATGTGTTGTCCTGTCTAACTGCAAGATGTCTCAGTCTATAGAAACAATAAAGATATGCAGATAGTTTATGTCTCTATGACTTGACAGAAAGAATTCAGTGAATCAGAAGCATAAACAACGTTAAGTCAGCTACAAGGTTCTCGTAGCAGCGGACCTTTGAGGTCAGGTGCCGTGGAAGTGAGTGAAGAGGAGGTGTTAGATGTTTGTTATCAGCTGTTGTCTCTTTAAGAAGCTGTAATCATTCATTTGTTTCTTCAACAGATAATTCCACCTGGAGGAAACACATCTTTTGATGTTGTGTTTCTCGCTCGAGTAGTTGGGAATGTAGAAAACACTTTATTTATTAACACATCACATCATGGAGTGTTTACATACCAGGTATGCAAAATGAACAATGCTGGTTTTTAATAAGTTGAACGTATAGTGTGTAAATATTGCTTTTCTGTCTCTTTCATGAAGGTTTTTGGGGTGGGCATCCCGAACCCCTACAGACTACGTCCCTTCGTAGGGGCTCGGGTTCCAGTAAACAGCAGCTTCTCACCTCTAATAAACATCCACAACCCCTACAGTGAACCACTGCAGGTAATTCAGGGCTAATAAAGGGGACTCCTTCAGTCCTGTCCTGCATACAGACACAAATCAAAGGGAACAACCTGAATACACGAGACACAAGGACTGCAGATGTTTCCATACAGGGGGGGCTCTGAATGGTGTAAGTAGGAAAATGATATGAGTCCTACGCTGTCATCACATCTCAACCCAGTCCAGCACCTGAGGGACACTTTGGCCCAACAGCATTCAAACACCTAATGATGAGATGTTTCAGAGACTTAGTGCGGTGGGACAACCTGCACATACGTTGTTATACAAGTCAGATGTTTGTATTGAAAGAGGCCAAAGCTTCAAATGATGAGGTTAACATCTGTAAGGTAATAGTGGATGTTTTTATCTGGTCATCTGCTCAAGGCGCAGCCGCCCAGTAAGAGCAGGCGAGCTGAGTGTTGGATGTGTTGCTGTTACAGGTAGTTGAGATGTACTCGAGTGGCGGGGATCTACATCTAGAGCTTCCTACAGGTCAACAAGGAGGCACCGGAAAATTATGGGTTAGTGTCATATGTCACATTTTGTGTTCCAATGTTTTCATTGTACTTTATCTGGTTGGAATGTTAACAGATGAATGTTGGTAGTCGAGCGACAGCCGCTGAAGCTGAGTTCTTATCTCCAGGAGATTCCTCCGTTTGAGACAAAGGGGGTAATGAGAGCTAGCTTCTCTTCAAGAGACGTAGACAACCACACGGCTTTCATTAGGATCAAAACGAATGCCCCCAACGAGGACCAGTTCATCATCCTGCCTGTGGAGGTCGAGGTCACATCAGGTATGCTCTCACATCTTTGTGAGCTTTCATAAGCTACACGGCTTTGCTCTTGCAGACCAACACTCTCATCAACGCTGAGCTTCTGTGAAATGTGTCTTACACCTGCATACTTCCTGTTCTTGGTCGTTCTCTGCAGCCCCCGGTATATACTCCTCCACAGAGATGCTGGACTTTGGTACACTTCGGTCACAAGGTATGCAGTCACACCTTGCCGTTATTTCCTTAACTAAGCTTTTCTTTGATCATCTATGTTCATTCTGCTTTGTGTGACAGATCGCCCAAAACTGCTGAATCTACACCTTTTAAATTCAGGAACAAAAGATGTTCCAATCACTGTAGGTATCCTTTTGCATATTGAATCCATATATGTAAAGAGTGATCTGATGTCAGCCTGTCTCTTTGTTTTTCCATACAGAGTGTACGTACAACACCGTCGAATGAAGCCGTCACAGTAGATTTCAAAGCAGTCACACTGAAAGCTGCAGAGAGCAGATACACCAAAGTTGCAACTATCAGTTTTGATGGTAAGTTTTTAATGTAATCTGATGAAAACCATAAAATGTACATTTCATTGGATGTCTTCCTCTGTCAGTTAAACAGATTTGGATTTCATGTTTGCTGCAGGAAAGTTTATGACTTAGAATCAGGCAGAATCTCAGTTGGACAAAAGTAAAAACTGTTTAGCTTTTAGATCTGAGAATATAAAGATCCATCCTGCTACCCTCTACATGCTCCAGCAGCCCACTGTGGCGTGTGGCCATACATGAACTTAAAATGTCCTTGACGTGCAAGCAGATGCACGTTTGAGCGTCAGGATGTTTCCTCCTGTGAGAGTCAAGTAGAATCTGTATGTTGTTTGTTTATTGCTCCGATCTGCTCTTCTGATCATGTTTTATTACAGCCTCCAAAGCGAGAAGACCGTATCAGTTCTTTGGTAAAATAACTGTTAAAGCGAAAGAAAAGAGCTACTCCAAGCTTGAGATCCCGTACCAGGCAGATGTTTTAGAAGGGTGAGTTGTTATGTAGATGCACATCCATCAATAATAATAATGGATGTGGATGGATTTGTTTGTCTTTCCTGCAATGAGTCCAATTTTTTATTGATTCTCTGTCCTGGCGTCTCTTCTGGCAGCTACCTGGGCTTTGACCACACAGCTACCTTGTTCCATATCAGGGACAGCCCTGTTGACCCAGTGGACAGACCCATATTTCTCACAAATGTCTTCAGCTTTGCAATCCGGATACACAATGTGTCCCTGCCTGAAGAGGCCAAAACCATGTTTAATGTGAGTGATAGCAGAGGTCCTAGCATGATGCTGTGTATGTGTTTACAGACCACACAATTACATCGTGTCTTCTCTTTCTCTGTTAGGTGCAGAACTTCAGTGCACCCATCCATATCCCCCCACATGAGTCGCGTTACATCTTCTCCCTCCTCTTCCGGCCAGTCAGACCCTCCATTCACATAGACAGCAACATCCTGCTCATCACAAACGCATCAAAGTTTCACCTGCCTGTCAGAGCCTACACAGGCTTCTTGGAGGTACACAGTCTCTGACTGACCATCCAAGTGATACTGAATGAAGACTTCATCTTCTCATTGAATGTTCTTATCCCGTCTGTATCACATAGATGTCCCATTATTATTAGTATACATCTTTGTAATGCAATGTCTGCTTCTGGTCACCTTGCATGTCCAGCCCCTGGTCCTGCCTCCCAGTCTTACAGACAACCTCCTGGACTTTGGTGTTCGCAGTGCAACAGACACCAGCAGCATCATATTTGTGGTGGTGAACAGCAACCCTATAGAGGTGAGAACAAGCAGTAACTGTTTGTGGCATGGCAGGCCACACTGCATTGCCCCATACAGCTCGGTGTGTTGGTTAAGGCATGTTGACATCATCTGTTGAATATCATGAGTCACATTTCCTAGTGTCCTTTCCTAGTTTCAAACCTTTACATGTCCTCCAGCTGGAGATCAAGTCCTGGCTGGTCACTGGGGACAGTCTTTCCATGGAGCTGCTGAGGACAGAGAAAGGGAACTCTACAGTTGCCCTGAGTCGCCTGCGAGAGCTGCAGAACATTTCAACCTCCCATCACAAAACTGTAAGAACTCTTCCAACAATGTGTTTTATGTTGTAACCTCAATGGATAAGACATGTCAAGGCAACATGAGTTCAACACGACACATGAACATAAGGACAGAAACAATGAGACGAGTGGCTCTGAGAAGCTTTGACAGGGTGTCCGCAGGGTTGTAAAAGGTATTAAAAGGTAGTAAATTAAATTATCCAAAATGAAGGCCATTAACAAGTAATAAACGTCATCTGATGAGGTATTACATTTTTGAAACCCCCCTCCAACTAGGCCTATGAGGTTTTCAATTTGTGTTCGGCGCAGGTCTATCTCCTACAATTCCTAAAATTTGCGTGGATTTATTTATATGTTGCGAGTAGGACCTGAGTGATATCAATGATGTGACGTTGTGATCGTTCGTTTGGCCTGCTGCCAAACCCGTTGGTGAGTTCGCTTCTACTTCAAAGTCATTAGAAAGACATTATGGGGAAATGCAAATTTTCGGACGTCTGGCTGGAGGTCAGAATGTTTAGTACCATCCGTGTTCTGAACACAACTTCTATGTCGAAGTTGGTACCTGTGCAGTTTGCTGTTGGAAAGCTGTGAATCTTCTGACAAAACCATTTTGATATGCAACAGCAGGGACAGTCAAAGACTTTTTAAGACAACCAACCAACAAATACAAGGTTTCCAAAACATTGGAAACTCACCTGTGAAGCCTCATAAAGATCCATTGATTGATAATAGAAGAGTCTTGTGACTTTGACAGAGATCCAGATGATCCAATCCAGAAAGATATTAGATCCCCAACACATTATTACATCAATAATTACACCTTAACTGCACCGTGCAAAGTCCATCAGCGTTATCAAAGGGACTCCTGCACCTTGACCTTTGATTGACACCTTATTCTGAGCCAATAGGAGCGTTCATGTCCTGTCCTGCTTTACTCAAACACATAGTCACCATCCAGCACGAGTCCCTTCTGATAAACTGCCTTGACTAGAGATGTCCTGATCCATATCAGGGCCTCCCTGTTATCTAAAATAAATCTGATCACATGAACTCAACTGTGTTGTGCCCACCTGAGCCTGCTGGTGCTGCATCACTGCTCCATCTTCCAGCCTTCAGGCTGTGGATGTGAGGAGTTATTTGGGCACATTGGTGTGAGTGAACACACAGATTCACTCCGCCTCTTTCTCTCTGCAAAGAGTAGCAGTTACACAGCAGCTGCTTGTCCACTATATCTTGTGAGAAAGGCAGACATGATCCGAGCTTGTTGCTGTGTTCGTCTGCGAGTCACTGTGGGACTTCCAAGTGTATACTAGTTCAGACTTTTAGGTTTCACAATAACTGTTGGATGACATTAGAGATGCTCGGTGGTCTTTTGTGCGTACCAGGTTTATCTAACTCTTCTAGGATGTAAAGACCAAACCACTGAGATAGCAGATGGAGTCTCATCACACGCTTTGTGTTCAGTTCCTACTACCAGCTGTCTCTTTGCATAAAGATAAATGGATGCTCATGTTTGTCTCTCCAAAGGCGATATTAGCATCCGGCTATTATGCAGCATTCAGAGTGACACTAGTGGCCAAGGCACTGGAGGGCATGTATGATGGAGCCATACACATAACTACAGACTATGAGGTAGGTCGCTGCTGAGATCCGTCTGCAGGAACTCTGAACCAGCCTGCAGTGTCATGTTGACTTAAACTGTTGCCTCCCTCAGATATTAACCATCCCTGTGAAAGCTCTCATCGCAGTGGGCACATTGAGCAGCTCTCCCAAACACATTGTTTTGCCACCTTCGTTTCCAGTGAGTATCTTAAATATGAAGTCATGAGAAGATGAAGTGCTGAAAGCAGAACCTTCCTGCTGATGAATGTCTGAGGACTCTGGACATGTTTTATATCTTCTTCAGGGGAAGGTGGTCCACCAGAGCTTCAGCATCCAGAGCTCCTTCACACAGAAAGTGAGGCTGCAGCAGATCCGCTCCCTGACTGAAGATATACGATTCTTTTACAAACGGCTCCGCAACAACAGGGACGAGCTGGAACCCAGCCGAAAGTCGAAGGTGGGCCCTCATCTCACGGAACCAAGTACATTTGTCATTTGCCAAAAACAAATGTTGTTCCTTCTGTTACCTTCAGGTGGCGAATATTTACTTTGACGCCAGCTTGCAGTGTGGTGATCACTGTTACGTGGGGCTGCCGTTCGTGCTTAAATGTAAGTGCTGCTGATATTGTAGCTGTTTGCACTTTCAGCTGTTACCCAATGATATATACTTATTCAAATTGTTTACAGCTGAGGCCAAGCCTCATGGGCTGGCCTTACAGGAGGACATCTGGGATGCTGATGTCGATCTTCACCAGAAACTTCTCAGACGGTGGAAAGAGTTGAAAGAGCGCTCGGGCCATAAGTGAGGACACTCCTTTTGTTTGTTGTTCTTTGATGCAGTAGCCCCACGTCGGGGGGGGAACATACAGACTGACACACGCTGTCTTCTCTCACTGAAGGATTGAAGCTGTCTTTGAAGTCAACACAGACCTTCAGAAAAACGTTCAAGCTAAAATAACAGCTCAGCTGACCTGGCCCTCTCTGGTCAACTCCTCCCAGCGCATCACGTTCCCTCTGACCAACACCAACAGCTCCTCTGTGAGTAGAAAACAATCCATTTACAAACATGTCTTCGAAGGTCTCCTTAAATGATCTTTCTGTGTTTCTTCAGGAAGAAGAGGTAACTCTGCAGAATCCTGCAGATGTCCCCGTCTACGTCCAGGTCCTCCCCTTGGCGCTGCTTCCCAACCCCTCGGTGTTTTCTGGGAAGCTGGCTGACAGGTGGGAAGTCTCGACAACTTCTGCGTGTTCTTAATTTTCCTCCTCATCTTCTCTGGACATATTACGAGATATTGATCCCTGCTGACTGTTTTCCAGGTTGCCATTAGGGAATTTGTCCAACATCAACATTGACACGAGCACATTAGAGTTCCAGGTTCACAGAAACCAAGTGAGTGACGATTGACTGAGAGAATCACCAGAGCTGCTTTTCGAATCACAGTCCTCTTGTGTGTGGTCGAGGCAGCATGTGGAAGTTGTTTGTCCCTAACAGACACTTTCTTTGTTGACAGACATCCCTAATGAGGAGCACTTCAGGCTTTGTAGAGGGATCAACAAGACCCTTTGTGTACAACCTCCTCCTGCTGCCCGGAGAAGTGAAGTCATTCAGCATCAGGTTCACGCCTGTCAGCAACCACAGTGTCTCCTCCGTCCTCATAGTCAGGTAACACCACTCTCTAAGGGATCCAACAGAACAGGCAATTCAGTCAATGTCGGTTTTCCCAATCTGCAGTTGTGTGCTTGTTAATCTGTTCAGGAATAATCTGACTGTGATCGACACCATCGTCCTTCACGGACGAGGAGCGACAGAGAGCCTGAAGGTTGCAGGGAAGCCTCCGGGACACGGCAGCTCTCTGAGGTTCAAGATGACTGAAGCTCTGCTGAAAGACTGCACAGAGAGTGAGTTTGTGTTGCAGACGGTCGCGTCACCGCACCAGATATCTGCTAGTCTGTGTGGTAACACCACAAGATGCTTCTCAACTCCAAAATAATAGCGCGTTGGCGCCTGCAAGTGGCTGCCTTTTCGGTAGCTCGTCTGTTACATGTATGTTTTAGTCTTTTTTTAAACCTTTTACTTCCTTTTAAACTTTTTAATTTTTACACGCATGGCGTTGATATCTTATATCCTATGGATATGGCAACCCCGCAACTGCATCACAGCAGTAAAAACATCACATACTCGAGGGAACAGCTGATGAGTTCTTCGGTGAACAATAGCTGCTGTCCCATTCATAGAATTTGTGCACCAAAGTAGCGGTTATGGCAACATCTGTAGTGCTGAGGTCTAGCTCAATGTGAACAAGGACGCTGATGTTCTCCAGATATCCACCAGTTCCAAGTCCCAACACATGCAGCAGAACATCCAGGTGTTCTCAGTGCATCGGGACATGTCAATAGGTAGATAGCTCGTTTGTCAAAGGTAATTGTCTCGTCATTGCTGCCACATGATAAAATGACTCGACTCTGAACTTCTACAAGTGAACCACCGCTGAACTCCTTGTGATGATACAGATCGTTGCTTCTGCTTTGTCACCTGGTGACAGAATACAAACATTAATCTTAATGATAAAACATCTTCATCATTGAATCAAGTTCAAATTCAATGTATCAGTTTGTCCTCTGTCATTTCAGAGACAAGAATCAAGGAACCAAACTTCACTCTCAGAAGAACATTCAGAGTGGAGAACACAGGCCTGCTGTCCATCACCATCAGGTCCGCAGAGATCAACGGACAAGCATGCGAAGGTTTCGGATTCAAAGTCCTCAACTGTCAAGAGTTTGCACTCAAGCCCAACGCTTCAAAAGACCTCGTCATACTGTGAGTGTTCTACACTGAGGCCAACACTGACCAACCAGTGTCTGTCCTGCACAGGAAGTCACACTGGTGTGAGAGTGTGTGTTTGAGAGAAAGTGTGTGTGTGTGTGTGTGAGAGAGAGAGAGTGTGTGTGAGTGTGAGTGTGTGTGTGAGTGAGAGAAAGAGTGTGTGAGAGAGAGAGTGTGTGTGTGAGAGAGAGTGAGTGTGTGTGTGTGTGTGTCTGTCTGCCTGAAACGAGCTGGTTTGTTTAGCTGAGATATTAAAGTATCATAAGTGTATAATCATCATTGTGTTTATTAGCTTCCATTGTGCAACTACAGAACAAATTCCCGTTCTAGTTTGTTCCTTATTTCTTTTGTTCTACCTGAATCCGTTTTATCTGTGTGAGCTTCTTTCAGCGGCGTCGTGTCTCAACAAGCTTCAGCTCTGTTTTAATCACTGTGGTTTCACTTCTTTCCGTCAGCAACAGTCGACACTGAAATCATTTGAATAGTAACTCCACGGTGGCGTTTTACACCAGGATCAGCTGATCATGCTGAAGCTAGTCGGCCGTCATGGTCTTCTTTTATGTGAAGTTGATTGGAAAGCTGGTGAGGACGTCCGTCAGCGTCGTGTTGTGTGACAGACACAGTCCCCGACTCTCGGGCAGACATGAGTACAGAGGGTGAACAGAAAAGGGGCGGCAGACTGTAACACATTCACATCACATTCCTGTAAAGGAACAGAGGCAGTAAAACACCCCCCTGTGTGACTGAGGCACTGCAGACTTCACTGGGGGCTTGTAGGCCCACGCAGACGTATCAATACCGCCTGTGTGATTCTGAATACGCTGTTTGCTGACTTGATATTTTATGTTCTGAAAGTTTGACATTTGTGGGATGTGTGTGAATGCTCCTGCAGGCCACCGTAGAAGGGTGAGGTAATGGGATTGTAGATATCAGAACATCTTCCTCGCTGCAGACTCTCGCAGATTTGACAAAGAGCTGCTAAGCATGTGATGACTTTGACTCTGAAGCTGTTACTTGAACCCTGCAGATCACCGTGGTTTGTCTGTCCAGCTGGCAGCTCCGGGAGTGCGTTCACACGCTCTTTACATCTACGTCATTGTCTATTTATGTATTAGATGAAGGAACAGCTGACTTGTAATAGCAGGTGAAGCTAAAGGCATCAATAGTTGAGGTTCTAGATGTGAAGCTGCACTCACCTGATGGAGGGAGGTCACAGGGAGGAGGTGGAAACATATAAACGGTTATAATTTATCATATCTTAGACTTCTGGTTGCTTTGTGCTTTGTCACATGTCCATATGTCTGTAAAGGTCAGTTGGCAGATTCCCAGCTGTCACAGTGTTTCAGGGTTCATAATGTTGTTGCCCCGTCAGGGTAGAACTGAGTGTCACACTGGTCAGTCTAGGATGGACGTTCTGGTTCAAGCTCCTGATATCTGAATGTAACTTATAATGGACATAAGATGAGTCAGGTATCTCTTTTGTTTCTCCTCTCAGGTTTACACCTGACTTCACTTCATCTCGAGTGATCCGGGAGCTAAAGCTGGTGACATGTGGAGGCTCCGAGTTTGTGTTTGTCCTGAACGCCTCGTTGCCCTACCACATGTTAGCAGCATGCGCAGAGACGCTGCCCAGACCGAGCTGGGAGCTGGAGCTCTACATCATAGTGTCTCTCATTATGAGGTGAGTGAAGACGGAGACGGGATTCGTCTTCGGCTGTTAAACTTCTGTTAAATCTCTAAAAGTTCATTTCAACAGTTCATATGTGGTTTGTTGATGTACTTTCAGTTCCATGTTTCTGTTGGTGATCGCCACTGCCTACCTGGAGGCTCAGAGCATCTGGGAGCCCTTCAAGAGACGAGTGTCTGTGGAGTCCAACTCCACTTTAGAGACGGGGAGGCCGTTTAATCTCAGGGACATTGTGCAACTACACAGTGATTCAAAGTAAGTTGAACACAAATGGAATCCCGTCTAGTGAAACTGTGTGACATGAGACGTGGTCCTCTGAGGTCCAGGGTTAGGATGTCGAGTATTGGAGCGCAGCCTGTGAACTGAACGAGCCACCGGCACATTCCAGATGTCAATGACACCTTTTACCAAGACAATCGGCAGACATCAAAATATATGACTTTATAATGGCCTTTATAAAGATGAAGGGTCAAAGCTGTGGATCAATAGAGCTGTTTGGTGAACTCAGTCTAGTTCTTCTGGTTAAGAACACAGCTTGTTGAAGGCCTTCAGCCTGGTGGGGGTTTGCTCTGGTGACCATGTGACCCAGGAGGTGACCCGTCCTCGTCCTTGTAGACGTATTCAACGTTTCACCTTCCAGTGAAAACAGAAGTTTGTTTGAGTCTGTTGTCCTAAGTAACATTAAGGTGAAGTGTGATGTCATCAGATATCTTTTCTGTGAACTTTCAGGTTGAATGATTACACCGACTCACCCCAGAACTCCAGAGGATCGTACGTGTCCAGTAACGGAGCAGCTCGGGTCGGAGGACGACACAGTAACGGCCGGACCTTATCAGACTCAGACAGCCAAGATAAGCGGTCCAGGATCGGCTTCAGCCGCCCATCTATGCAAGTTACTTCCTCCCAGCTGACTAAGGGAAGTACGACCTCGGGCCAGGAAGGCCCTCCAGCTGCCTGCCTGCTCACCAACCGAAAAGCTCGGAGTTCCAAACTGGATCTCCAGGGTCCAAGTTTAGCCCCCGGGTCAGCGCTGCCTCCCAGGGGGCTCTTCCCAGACGATGCAGAATATGCCAGCCTGATAGGAGCCATGGACAACGACCTCGACCGGCCCGAGTCACTGAGCACAGACACTCTCCAGGATCAGAGCGGTCAGCCGATACAAAACAAAGGTAAGAATTCTTTCCTATCAGGAGGAGGGCGAAACGTCTCTGAAAACCTCTACTGACAGTATGGTTTGTCCATATCGTGTTCAGTTCTGGAGTCCAAAGGGAAGCTGCGGGGTAAAACCAAAGCCCAGAGGAAGAAGGAAGAGAAAGAGAAAAAATCCACAGTAAAGACTCAGGGAGACGAGCTGAAAGACCACCTGGTGGACAACGATGACAGCTCGTCAACGACCACGGAGACCTCCAATCCAGATGTGGAGACGAACATCAAAGAGGTACGGATGACAGTGTGTAAGTCAACAGTCTGCAGGGACGTCATTATAGCACATCTTCCTCTCATTTAACCAGGAACCAGCGAAGAAGAAAGGAAGGACAGTAACCGCAGGAAAAGTGAAAGAAGAAACTTCAAATGTCCTCAAACCCCAAAACAAGAAGCAAGGAAGCACAAAGAGAGAGAACCAGGCAGAGAAGTCCAGGTGTGTTTATCTGATGGCTGGAGACATTGATCCTGTCTTTGTTTGTTCCTCTGTTGATGAGTCTCTGTTCTCCTCAGTTCTCTGGAGTTGCCTTATGTAACACCGCTGGAGAACAAACAACGTAAGAGCTTCACATCCAAAGCTCTCCATCCTCTCACCAGCATCCCAAAGACAAGACCCTTGTCCAAACCCAGATGTGAGTTTCTCTCATTTTGTCCCGTTTCCCTTTCTGTTTGACACTAGATGTGTGTTGTGACTTGTTTGATTTGGCAGTAGATGGGAAGCAGGAAGAAGGACGCCCGTCTCTCTTGTCCAAACTGTTGTCCAGCGGCTCTGTGCCAGAGCTCGGCCACAGCAGCAGCTCTGAGGGCGAGAAGGACTTCACTTCTCCAGAATGGGATATTCCCGTTTCCAAAATCAGCGTCCGTAAGTGCAAACCAGAATCCTACCCGTGCCTGTTGGTGATGCCTGACAATCAGTTTGATTCAAATGTGCTTGTGAATCAGAAGCAGATAGTCTTCAGCAGATCTCCCTCCAGACGTTAAACGCAGATCCGTTCCTGAAGAGATCCGTCACAGCAGGGACCTGCTCCCCTCCACCGACCTCCCCCAGCTTATTGTCCCGAGGAACCTACAGCAGCGTCCTCAACAGCAACAGGTTTGTATCATGGAAGCGTCACTGTGCACTGCGTTTTCACTCAAACAAGCACCAACCGGATGTGACCTGTTTGGTTTGCAGTGAAGGGAACCAGAAGAAAGCTCCGGGAAACAAAGTGTCTCCGTCTGCTCCGCTCCCGGGCAAAAGTGGAAACCTCACCTTTGCTGCTGTGGCTGCTGGTTACGACAAAAGTCCAGGTAACTAGAAGTGATGGGTTCACACCTGTAGGCTGCCGTACCCATTCCACCCGGTGGCAGCCATTATCACAGGAGTACTCTGCAGTCGTTATATCATTATTACCTGAGTATTCAGTAGTCATGGCAACCCTCTTCCTACCCCCCTGATGTTTGCGCCTCTGCGGCGGGCGGCAGGAAGTGGCTGCTAGATGTTTAACAGGGAATTAACATGTGGGTCTATTGTTGTGCTCAGGTGGTTCTGGTCCAGGTAAAAGTGACAGCCAGGGAAAGAGTCTGGCACACATGACATCAGTGGAGAGTGACAGCTCTGACAGGTAATGTGAGAACATGAACGTCGTCGCGGTCTGACATCAAGAAACAAATCACACTGAATGTATATCTGTGGATCTCTTTCAGCTCTGGGTTGTGGAGTCCCATTGACGCAGCCAGTAGTCCAAACTTCCATTCTGCCAACTCCTTCTCTGCTTTTGGGCCCAACAACTCCTTCAACCTGACAGGAGGTAACCTTTATGGCTGACAGGCAGGCTGCCGACAGGCTGCCAGCAACAGAGAAACAGAAGAATATAGAGGAAGTGAT
>CAAKHC010019123.1:0-15491 GCA_901007825.1 Macroramphosus scolopax
TACAGTTGATCTATGAGTTATAAGAGTCACCTCTGCTCACACTATTCATCTGTCCCTAGTATCAGATTGTGCCAAACAATGTATGTATTTAAAACAATGTACGGTTGGTTAAGTGACATTCTTGATGTCCATTTTGAAACTAAGAGACAAAGTGTTAAGTTAACTTTGCCTACACAGCTATTAACAAATTGCATCGTATTTCTGAGTTGTACAAAGTAAGGAGTGAGACTATCATTCGTTTTATATATTACAGTACAGTAGTATCCCGCAAACTACATCAGATATACTGAGAAAGCAATGGTTGCATTAATTGACGATGAGGTCATCCCTGTGATTCTTTTTTTGTTTTGTCTCAGTAACCTGCGGATACTCCAGAAGTCCTCCTTATCAACATCAGCATCTGGCGAACAGTGGCAGGAGAAAGCTCTCTGTGTGGGCTCTGCTGGCTCCTGTGGCTCCATGCTCGTGGGACACATCTTGGGATTTGGAGAAGATGAACTGGGTTAGTAGGACAACGATAAGAAACCTCCCAGATTGTTTTTATTTGTATCTTCTCAGATTTTCAATCTGGCCATGCCTTTCTTTTCTCGCTTCCTTTTCTGTGTCCATTCTCTTTATATCCACATGAGTGATAGATAGATAGATAGATAGATAGATAGATAGATAGATAGATAGATAGATAGATAGATAGATAGATAGATAGATAGATAGATAGATAGATAGATAGATAGATAGATAGATAGATGGATAATCTGGGGAAATTGCAACAAAGGCCAACAGGAAGTGCCGCTCAAAATACAGGGAAACTTTCTTTTTAATTTAACCCGGTGGCACAGTCCCAACAGGATATTAAATGTATACTTTCTTCTGAATTGTCATTTCCGTGAGACGGTCCTGCTACTCATGTTGGGCCACCTACAATGCGATGTTTTCATGGGTAGTGAGATATGTTAATGTTTACCTGGGAGCCCGCAGCATTAAGATAAGGCGAGCGGACTAATATGATACAGAACATTTTTACTAGTTGGACCTCCACTGGAAAGAATTCTCAGCTGTCAGCACTGGTGTGTCTGATGAAACTGGCCGGGTGAGGTGCATCAACAGCCATTGGAAATGTTTGATCGCAGTTTTTTGACAGGTCCTGGAGTTCTTATTTGAAAAAAGTACTTAGATTCCTCCATTTGATCATGATTTGCAAGTCGTGCAAGAATTCCTGGAGGGATGGGCGTCTGTCCCAAAGTATCGACCCCACAGACACATGTTTACAATTTGTCCCCTTATGGAATTTTGTTTCAGGCTTGTTCCTCATTACATTATCCGCCTGGTTCCCAGAGTATTCAATTGTCCCATTTAAACTCTTTCTTAAAAACAATTCTCGCAAATGGACAGTTTTCATGTGACAATTCCTCTTTTTCAGGTGAAGTCTACATCCTGGCGAGCAGTAAAAGCCTGGCACAGTCGCACAGTGGGAAACTCTACAAGTTGGTGGACCCCAAAAGGTACAATCCAGAACAGTTTCTTCTTCTTTGGGGATGTTTTTTTCATAAATTAAACCTATTCTCTCAGACAAAATATTTGTGTATCCTGCGGTGGTATGCATTTGAGTCGTTAAGTACAGTTGACTTCAAATGAACCTTCAATACAATACTAGCATCTAATGAGTCTAATTCCCAGCTGGTTTGTTTCATGGTAAGACAAAGATAATCCCACATGATCCATCAATGACTCCAATGCAACCAAAAATCTGTGTTCAATCACGCTTCATAGTAGTGATTGTCCTCTGTTTTTTTTCGTTTTGGTCACTCCTTACATCTCACTCTCACTTAACATTGCGCCATGTCAGGACCTTTCTGCACTTCAGCAAGTCGTCACATGACCACCTGCCGTGTCCCAAAACAAACACAACCAGAGAATAAGCATAGGATTTGCATAATGTGAGTGTAAAGTAACGGCAACGCTGTCGAGCCGGCTGTGTTCAATCCGGTAACTTTTGCATACTGGCTATTTTCGGAGCATTTCACAGCAAAGGTTTACTCACAACACAAAAGCACCTGCTGTCAAGCAGCGACCTCCAATTCCTTTATTTTAGCACATGTAGAAACGCACACGTTTATAAATGTGATTGAACTGTGTTTGTCTGTATCTGCGTCATAATCCTTACCACATGCATCAGAGAATCACTAACATTACAAACATTTGCATGGATCTGCACGCAATGCAGGATGGATGTATATATGAACCTGTCAGTAGAGACGTCACTGAACCTACGACTCTTCTTATTAGAACGATTGAGAGAACTTAGGAGAGCAGATCAAGTACGAGACAGAGAGAGAGACATTGCATGCCGAGGAATCACAATAGAAAATAGATCAACAGCTGATCATTCTCTGGTGACGAAAGCGCCACCCAGGCATTTGCACAATTAATTAAGCACACAGATGTTACAAAGGGGCTCGCTCCATATTTATGTTTTCTGGCAGTGGCTGTTGGACGCATTTCTCCCGAAGAACAATTCTTTCCACCATCAACTGGACTTGTTTAGTCTGTGCAGGCTCTGTGGTGTTGGAGTCTTGACTCTTAATACATTCTGGCTCCATTATTAGGATCTAGTTACAGGGCGGATGGGGAGAAGGTGACAGGGGGAGTAAATAGGGTAGCTAACGTGTCAGACCTCAGCGCGTTATCAAGTCTGGTGGTCCTCCCCTCATTTCTCCTCCATGCTTTGGGGACATCTGGAAACCGAAACCGCAATCAGAGGTCTGTTATAGCGTATGGTGGTTTCTGTGGGTCCGGTACAGCATCAAGCGCTGTGTTTTGATCAACTGTTTTGTTTGGGAACATAGAGGGCAAAAAGAGGAACTGTTAGGGAGAGCAGTACGGGCTTATAGGGGAAACATCAGCCATAAAATCCCTCAGCAGTGTTTGTGTAAACATGTCCCGGCCAGATGACTTCATTTCAAGGTATTTGTTTGTCAGTTGAAGTACCCCTCCAATAATAAATAGGCCACCATGCGTTGAAACATGCTGAATGTGTGTGTGGATGTGAGTAAAACAAAGAGACAGACAGCCAGGTTTCGTGACGGTTCAGCAGGGGGATTGAAATATTTCCCATCACACTGTCTCTTTATGGCGACTGTAAATCCAAGGCTCTGAATCATTTGTGTCTAAGTATCTATGTTCAGATGTGCGCAGTTTATTATCTTGCTGGATGTAGATCTCCCCTCCTTTTGTGAGTCTTAAAACATGAAAACAACAATGAAGGATTGCAGTGGCCCCTCGAGTGCTGGAAACTTTGGCGTGGTAATATTACATCAAGACCAGAACCTGCTTGAAAGACACGCTACAAAGATATCAGTACAGAATAACACCCTGTCTATAGTCAAGGGAAACATATAATAAATTGCCATGTTACTCATGTCATGTCTTGTCAAAAGGCACTTGTTGGCCTCCATCTGCAGTCGGACAGAGTTGGCTGTGTTCTTACAGTTGGTGTTTAATTGTAACATATGGAGCCAGACCTCCTGCTGATTTGTGGTGTAAAATGTGATTTGTCTTTCTGTTTGTTACAGCCCCTTTCCCTACAAAAGCAGAGGGGGGAGGCTGTATTATGAAGGTTTTCACACGTTTGGGGTTTTTTCAGCTGCAGGCTGGACTTATTGAATTACAGTGAGACCTTATTAAGAGACACAGTGAACTCCGAATAGGCTCCGGGGACCTTTATGAACTGCGTTAGCAATGAAAGTCACAAATCACTGGATGTGCAGTGGAAGGAGACTGCAGGTGCTCATTGTGGGTATATTTATCTGAATGTGTCCCTCTCTGTGTTTGGTGTGTACAGATATAAACTGTGTGGGTGGTGGGTACATGCGAACATGCACATCTGTGAGCCTGTGTGAGCGTGTGGTATGCTAGCTCCCAGCACGCTGCCGAAAAAAAAAAAAAAAAAGCCTTTTCTTTATTTTCCTATCCCTCCTAAATCTTCCTACATCTCTGCTGTGGTCCTCCCCTTGACAAAGCTGCTTGCCAGTCCCACTGAATAGCTCTGGCTCTTACAATACACAGTAAATTTCTTGCACAATTAAAACAAGGAATGAAGCTACAAAAGAAGCCCCCAAACAATGGAGTCGGATGACAAAACAGCAAAAGAGACCACACTGGGCCGTTTGATTAAGCCATTGTTGGAGTGCACAATGTACACCACTCCACAGCCCTTTTCTCACATATACCTCGTGTCAATCAAACGGGCCCTGATAGTCAACAAGCTAAACACACTCCCAGACACACACGGACAAACATATCAGGATCAGATTTGATCTCAGAGCGTCCACAGACCTGAATGGTTGTCAGATAAGTAATTGTTAATCTGGTGTCAGCACAAAAGGGAAGGCAGTTCTTATAAAAAAAAAACATCTCGATCTGAATTCTTTTCTTCCTAGTTCTCACTCTTACGTCACTGCAGTGCAGTTGTTCCTGTGGTTCCCTTACTGCTCCCGTTTCACTTTAATTGACTCTGCATTTAATGCAAGTATCCGACTTTCATCATCATCCCGCTCTCTGTCCGTGTAACTACCTCATGTGGGAGCACTGTCGCCCTTGTCCCACTCCCTTGCTCTCACACTTACACCACCCCTCCCAAAGTTGATAAATTCCCACAGTGGCTGTTGACCCAGCTGCCTTTGTCAAGTGGCGCTACCAGCAGGTGCTGTTTTCACAGCCACCCTGGCAGTCGTACAGACTGTTTAGTAGTGCTGCTGACCCCTGCCTGCTATTAACAGTGTTAGCTACAGACCCCCCCAATCCTCCAGGGACTCTTACTCTTTCTCTATTTTCCCTCTCTCTGTGTTTGCTTCCCTCCTTCGCTCTTTTTTTAACTACATGCAGCCTGCAACAACAAAAGCCAGCATGGATGGAGTCTGGAGTTGGGTGCTGATGGGAGCATGGGAATCAAGCCCCCGACACCCTCCATCCTCCAAATATAAAGCAACTTATAGACGCATAAAACAGTCGCACAAGACGCAGCCATCAGTTAGTGTGTCCGTCAGAACTAGGAAGTACCACCTCACACCGTCAAGTACACGTACAAGGTTGCAGATAAAGATAATATTTACTGGACAGTAATGAATTAGATAATGAACAGCACAGGTGCAACTCAACCAACCCAATCATCATTCCTCCGCAGCAGAGTCTTCCATCTAGTTGTGGTTTCGACTGCAGATTGACCATTTGCCCTCCAGCCATGATTGATGACGCCTGCTCTTGTGGACATACAGTACACATACTCACACACTGACCTCACTGCTTATTCCTCTCAGTCCTAATACCAGCATCAGTACACAGGAGTCCAGTTACCATCCCTGTGTGCTCTCATTGTTCCCCCACTGTCCAGCACATGTGTGTTGCCTCATTAGTTTTTTCTTTTTTACAACACAAATATTTTTGCATCCATATTTTCCTCTCTCCTCCGTCTCTCGCTCTTCCAACCACACAGACACGAGTGTGTGCGGGTAATGGGCGCTAACAGACGCTTCACATTGGAACTTGATCACGCACTCCGGGTATTATTTCCAGATTTGTGGAGCGTGATATGAAATAATTCTGCTGCAGCCCATTTGCCGATGTGCGTGTCTGGATGTTTGTCTTGATATGGAATGATCACAATATGTCTGTGTGGTGCTCAGATTTAACCCTTATGATGGGGAGGTTTTCACAATGGTTGCTTTCTAGGGATTTAGGGCAAAATTAAGTAACTAGAATAATAAAGACAGATGCATTTAAACATCCACATTTACTCACCACTCTTTTAAAACTGCTATTCCAGTTACAAATTAGAAAACGTTCCCTGCGTATCATCTGGGATCAAAGCGTTCTCCCCCTCACACTTCATATTGGTTTGACACGTGGCTACAACGATCACAGCTCATCATAATGAAGTGTTAGGCAAGGTTTGAACACAGCATATTTTCTTGTCATTGTATTGTGCTTACTCAGCCAACAATAGTTGGATGAAGTCTTTGTTTTTCCTGCTCATTGTTTGTTTGTGGGATAATTTTAATAAGTTCTGAATCGATTTGCACGAAACGCTTCGGAAGCTGTGATCTGGCACCGACAGCCGATGCGTGTCGGTGGGTGGAACTTTCTTGATGAAATGCTATGAAAAAAATTTTCAAAAAATTCCAAACAGATTCCTGTAACGCAGTGAAATCAAACAACCTGTGGACACTGGAGAACTTGTTTCTGTTGCGTACACAACCGCGCTGCCAATTTCTCCATTTGGCACAGCAGCTGAGACACAGAACAAATACAGTGCAGATTAGTCATGTGGTGTAAGTGGCCAAAATACTGAGAACAGGCACATCTCATGCTTCATGACATGCAGTCCTACAAACATTTTTGGATGTAACCTCAACAATTGACCTGATTTTGAATTATGAGGACTTAAAGATGTATATTTGACAACAGAAATAGTTTTGGAGGTCCAGTTACTGGAGCACAGAACCTCATCGAACAGACGTGTGTGCTGTTATTATTTTATTTTGTTAAAAGTCTGTTATAATATTAAATGAATTCCTCCTTTCCGTAATTCATTAGCATGCCATGTTATGATTGCATCCCCACAAACTGACCTTTCCTCCTCGTAACAACTGTTTTCAGGCCCCACACCCCGAAGGAGTGCCAGCGTCCGGTGGAGCCTCCAGAGCTGCTGATGACGGCTTGTTCCAGACACTGTAAGAATGGACACTGCACTCCGACTGGCAAGTGCTGCTGCAGCCCCGGCTGGGAGGGACCCCTCTGCCGAGTTGGTGAGTGCCTCTGATTTCAGAGTTGTGTGCAAACCGTAATGTGTTGCTTTCCAGATGTGTAAATGATACAGTTGATATACAAAAGCTGTGCCAGAATTTTCCCGTGTAAAAAGAAAATCTAAGCCAAATTTCATCATTTGTGACTTGAATACAACAGCAATATTTCTTATTTTGCTATTTCCCATTTGTCTGTGTCCGTAGCCAAATGTGAACCAGCCTGCCGCAACGGAGGAGTGTGTATGGAGCCCAACAAGTGCCTGTGTAAGAGTGGCTACTCCGGCGACCAGTGCGAGAAGAGTGAGCGGGGTATGCCCAACGACCAAGAGAAAGACGGCATCATGGACCACATCATTGACATGACCTCGTACCTCCTAGATCTGACCAGCTATATTGTATAGGGGTGCACAGAGGGGGCGCTGCTCCCCGCTGTCATCCTCAAGTTGACACAAATCTACCTACCACCACCAGCAGACTCTAACGAGGTGTCCTTAATATGGCCTCTTAATCTCCCTCACCCACACAGGCATGTACACACACACCCACACACACAAATACACACACAGGATCCCCATCACACTGCCTTTCATCCACATCACCATACCAAACTCCTCTCTTTCGCCTCTAAGCTACTTGCTTCTGAGCACCAGGCCTGGCATCCAAGCCGTGTTCAGATTTCAGAGAGACCTGCAGACAGCAGCACGATGATTGACAGGCATGGCCAGGTTATGGAAGTTCCACTAAGACATTTCCTCTCTCGTTCTGCGGCTGACTCCACATTAGGACCCACATTCCTGGTGAGCCACAGAGGATACTCCACAGGAACAGACCATTTTAACCGAAGACTTTCAGGGGCTGTCACATTCAGGCCGCCTTGTTCCCAGGTGATCTAAGGATTCAGAATGGTATGGGGTTGGTTGACGAGCTCAAGATTCAATTTGTGCTTTCCATTCAATCCCTGCATCCACGGACATTGAAGGAACCCTCTTCACCTCAGCCTCAGTTATAAAAAGCTGAGGAAGTCTCTGACAAACAAGGGTCACAGCGAGCCCGCAGTGCTTTGTGCTACACTATCCAAAAGACACAAATACAAGAGAGATTAACCACGTTGTCTTGCATATGATGTTGTATTTGTGGGCACATTGTTATAAAAAAAAAAAAAGCTATTACAGTATACAGTATGTATATTTTTGTAACACACCTATCAATGTACAGAGTGGATCTTCAACAGCAGACTTTTATGAACATTTTACCTTTTGTCAAAGCCAGTTTCATACAATCTGAAAGGAGTTCTTGACTCCCGTGCACTGTATTCAATTGTTTCATTCACTTTTTTTATTCCAAATGAAGTTATGGAAAACGCAATGAGAAGTCACATCACACACACACACACACACACACAAACACACACACAACACACTAGCACAGTTACGGTCAAACCACCAAACTCCTGTCATTGCGTCACACACTGAAACTGAAGCTGAACTCAAAACTACAAAGGGAAGAGGTAGCGCCGTGATGTATATTTCCAATAGAGCTTACCTAAGTACTACTTAGCATTGCAAAAAAAAAAATTTATAGCATTACTATTGTTATCATAGAGGAGGGTTTATTTTTTTAAGCGTAATAATATATGGGAGAGAGTGGTGTTTATAGAAAGCAGTTTTCACACTAAGCTCGTCAGTTCATGTCATTTCATGTCCTCGTACTTTTTACACATGAAGCCCCTGTTAAGAAAGTCACGTGAAGAAAGGCGTCATTTGTATTCTTTTCCTTGTCCCAATGTAAAAGTAACGCATGTGCGTGCCTGCATCGAGTGATGTGGAGCGACCGACTATTTGTTCTGTGTTTTGGGACGTCCTGTCAGGTCACTGCGGAAGCAGCAGTGGAGATGCATGTTATAACGAAATGTCCAGATCCAAGGTTCCAACAGTTAAACACAGAGGGATTGTCGAGATCCGCATCGATGTGCCGCATCTTCTCCAACTCACAGATGCAGCACGTAAACATGCGCGCTCATATTCACGTAAGCTAATTATTTTATGTTATAAAGAATGTTCAAATTCCAAACAACGAATCTTGACATGAATTTTGTTTCTCTCCACACATAGTTTGACAAAAAAAAAAAAACAGGTTTTCACGCATCATCAGTGTCAGTCCAGATGTATTTGTTGTTCACCTCGCTTGTGTTTGCTGAAATAAATCAACTCTACCTGCTCGAAATGAGTCACAATGGAATTCATGCTGTAATATGGAAACTATAATTTTTTTTTTTTAGCACTTAATGTGAAGGTTGCATTGTAGCTGCTGAGACGGCATGGTGTGAATAGAATAACCATTTTCATTATTTAAGTAGTTACACAAATAAAATAATTATTTAAGTTCTCTATGTCCTTGTACTGTATGTGACAATTTTTTTATTCATGTATTGTAAATAAAACTAGGGATAACTCTGTTTCTCTTCAGAAATATCAATATGTCTATTAAAATTTATAGCATGTCTGAAATATGTCGGTCTTTTTATTGTGTGTGTTTGTGTGTTCACATTGTATGTTGAAGAGGAAGATACCTGCATTATAAAGACAGGAACTCCATATCAACCAGATCACACGGTCATGATCAGAAAAGGAAGTTTGCTCATCTGCTGATGACATTAAAGCTTTAATGAAATTCTAAAGTTCCCACCAACACATCTTGATTACTTAAAGTCCCTCTGATCAATAAGCTTAACAGGATGTGCGATACTCTGTACACTGCGTCCACAGACAGCCGTTCAATCTGTCGTCCTTTGCTCGAGGCTCCACTCTCAGACTTGTGTAATTTCTGGAAAATCAGCTGCAACTTTTCCAATGATATTTTTTCCTCCAGCCAGGTAAAAGGAGAAGAGAGAAGGATGTTGAGTAAACGTGGCCACGAGCCCGGGGTTTGAATGGAAAACCGCCTGCAGAGTTGACAGTGAGGAGAGAGTCTGGTGAAGGCTGCTATGTCGTCATGCAGCGTCATGGCATTAAAAAAAAAAAGAAAAAAAAAGTCCTCATTTGAAGTGGAAATTCTCCCCCCGTTTTTTTCGGAAGTACACGAACACATTCGTGCATGGAGGCGAGCATGCGAGAGCCAGTACTGATGGCAATATTAATTTCCTTCTCCAAATACCAATGAGGCTTTGTGTTGTATAATGATAGTGAGCGGAGACCACCCACCTCACTCCGTCTCCCTCACGCACACACACACACACACACACACACACACACAAGTTCACACACTGCAATATTTAGAGTAATGTAATACCTAGTTGTCTATGCACTGTTCAGATCCAATCAAAATTGCATAAAGTGGAACTGTCCAATAGTGCGGCGAGGTCCAGCGTATATTTGAGTTCATACACTATCTGCGGCGTGAATCATTACTTTTCATTTGGAATAGTTTTCTTTTTCCTCCCCAAAGGGCCCTTGTCTGGCTATCTTTCCCAAACAGTGTAACCCAGTACTTTGAATAAACATGAGGAGCCTGTACACCAAATATTTGTAGGACTGAGATGGCTGGAAGTGCATGCTATAATATTGTATACATGAGTGAGAGAGTTGGGACAAGCGATACTTATAGGGTAACAGGAGGAGAGCCGGGGAGAAGGAAGGAACAATACGATTGGGATTAAAAAGAAGCACGTCATCGGATTTTCAAATGTTCTTGACAGAAAAGGAGCTGGAGTTTTATCAACAGTGGCTCCAACCTACTTTTTAACCCCTCCAGGTTCTAACATGTTGATTTAACTATATCTAGTCTGGATGGTGTTAACACTTCTTTAAGTGAGTGTATAAGTGCCTGTATGAGGATGTGTGGTGTGTACGTCTGTGTGTATCTGGCTCGGTCACACCCCTAATTGCGTATTCTGTGACCTCATGTGTTTACCCTGGGCCGCATCGCTGAGTACTACTGCTGAAACACACGGCCGAGGTGGATGAAATCTCATCTCCCCTGGCCCCGATCTCTTACTAATGAAGACACACTTTCCGACGGGGCCTTCTGCTGCAGCTGCCTTTTCCTTCTGCCTCACTGAACTCTCAGGTTATCACATGACAAAACAAACTGCGCCTGCCGACCACCTTGGAGGAGGTTCGGGTGGACTTTTGCACGGATGTTTGGTTTCGTCAGCTTCTGTTACCAACTACTTTTTATGATCCCATTTTTTTTTTTTAAATCTTCACACCTCCACTATCTCGTTATTCAAATCCCCGTTCGTACACCAACTCTTCATCAGCTGCAGGACTCCATGCGTGTCTCTCCGTCCACTCTTCATTCCATCACTCTCTCTCCTTCTTCTCTCTCTCCGCTCGTGAATTCGGAGCTTGTTTACTCTCTCAGACCACAGCACTGACTCGCATCCATGAAATGATGCAATTTAGGTTCCCACTGGGGCTCAATCTGTCAAGTGAACACATGCGCAAACCACCACAGAGGGCTGAGAGCCGAGCCGAGTGTCGGTCGACAGGTAAGACTGACAGCAGTGAGCGATGGTGGTTAAGATATGAGGGAGGGGGGGGCATGATGTGGAACTGGAAAATATGGTGTGTGTGTGCGTGTGTGCGTGTGTGTTAATGAATGCCTGCATGTCTTTCCAAAACTGTTCCTCACTGGTATTTGTATATCAAAGAGAGAATTTATTAGAACAAGCGGTCATCTTGTAATACCAACATGTACTTCAAGAGATAATAATGAGTCTCTCTGGTGTGAATTAGTTCTCCTCCGAGCCCCCTCTGGATGTCTGAGCTCTGGGAAGGTGTTATTGAGGCGAATCAACTGAGCAACTGTGGAACTTCGGAGTTTGTAGTTATAGAAAAGTGTCACACGTGCAAATTTGAAGGCATAAAAAAAAGCTTTCGGAGTCTCAAACCTGTCCAAATTTTTGCCTGAAACTCAAAAGCAACATCCACCAATTACAAAATCACTTATAGATTCAATAGAGTATGAGAATTCATGCAATGAGAGTTGCACACCTGTATAATCTATTTCAGCGCGGACACAGAAGAGTCGGTTCATTTGCTGCTTGAATCTGCCGCTACGAGTCTCAAAACATGAGGTCAGAGGTCAGAGAACGTTTGTCTGATCAGAGTTGGATTCAGAGCTGATTGGACCGACTCCACCCTGAGGCAGCTCAGGTTCCCGTCCCGCTGGCATGCAGCCGGCAGCCGTCCTCTCCGGTTGCAGCATCAATGGCAACAAACAGCCCCAGACAGAGACCCTGTGGGTCTTCCTGCGCCTGCTGAAGAATCCCTGCCACATCTAGTCCGTTCAAACCATTGTCTCCGGTCTGACACGGCATTCCTCGCTGATAAATCAAAGATTCTCTCCGCTCATTATATTCCCACAGAAGAGCGAAGTCATAAACACGCAGTGATGGTGGTGAAAGGGTGAATCGATGCTGAGCCGAGCGACTGATGTGGTCGGGACCCGGATTCCTGATGAGCTGCAGGGACCCGCTCAACTGGCTGGGATGGAAACTGGAGGTGAATGTGATGGGAGGCATGTGGGTCTGTTTTTAATGCGATCCATGAGAGACATAAACAATGACATAAACAATAAAAAATAACCAATAAAAATAAAAACAACTGAAAACAGAAATTGGTTTGCAACACTTTATCATCTTTTTATGAATCAAAGAATTAAATATAATCTAAAACAATATACCTGTCAGAGACAACACGTCGCCTGCCTCCCCACTCTGATCCTCACTCGGCTCGGTAAACAACTGATGTCGGGTGGAACGGACCACCTAGGTGTAAGTTTCCATGTGGGGGCATCTCCTCAAAGCAAAGCGGGGATATTTTCCGAAACACATTAGAAAGAGTTATGCAAATGGTTTACGGCAGCGCTCGTGTGGCTGTATTGTTATATTAATCTGTATACACTGCGGCCCGTCTTGGCAGCGCCCTTTGTTTGCCTTCACTCTTAATCTGCAGGGCTCATCTCAAGCTTACATCACTCAAGAGTCAACAGAGGGACATCCGCCGCGGCCTCGCCGCTAACACCGGGGTCAAACACCGCGTGTTTGTGTCTGAGTGTGTGTCGGCCGGAGAAACAGCCAAAAAAGGTCGTGCATCAGCAACCGCTGATGTCGCAGGTACCTCGGAACAAAGATGGGACTCAGATGCATCATCTGATGACCTCGTTCTTCAAACACCGACGTCTTTCCATCACTTCTCTGCCAAAGTGAAAGAAAGAAATTAAAACACAGTTGTTTTTCTTTGTGTTTCCCCCCCGACTGAAGTGGCTCGCATCCTTTTATCCGTGTGTCCGCTCGTCCACGTCCCGGTCAGTGAACTCTGCCAGATGACGGCGTCCTTGTTATCGGTGCAGGGACGGCCGGTCCTGCAGAGCCGTGTGGGACAAACAGTTTATCAGACGCCTCGAGCAAGAGGTCGGTGTCCTGCACAAGGGAACAACAGCCAGAGGAAAACATGCAGGCACACACACACACACACACACACACACACACACACATGCAGGTTTGGGCTGTATTCAAAATACAATACAGTATTTTGTTATATGCATTCAATCAGAATACCAGAGTACTGAGTACATAATGACCGAGCTGTGTATCCAGGCATGATTAAAGGTGCACTTTGTAAGTTTTGAAAACTTTTTAGCTCAAGGTGCACGGCATGGCAACGACTCGCCTGGACGTCTGATGTCCTCGCCCCACCTTCAGGGTGAAGCCTCGCCACCCTCCGTACTGTATCTGTGATCTCATTCCTTCTGTCAGCTCGTAACCAGAGTTGAGGGTTGGAACATAAATGAACTCGTAAATTGAGACGCTGCTGTTCTATTTAAATCTAAGCGAAGTGTCTTAATGACTGAACAATTAAAATAAAAAGAGATTTTCCCCCTCAGCGCACGAGTCTTATGAACTGACTGGAAACAACATAAAGTGAAGTGGAGCTCGGTCCACTGAGATGATGTATGGCTGCGCACTAGTAGCACTGCAGCGGTGCGTAGCCGCTCACTCAAACCCACACAATCATTCAACTGCACCCGTCAGCTCCAACGGCGTCAACGCTGCAAACTGAATCATAAACACATCAAGTCAGTGTTATTCCAGGAATGGAGGAGTGAGCATCTCCTCAGTGAAATATTGCCTATTCACTCTTGTCCTCATTTTCCTTGGTGATGCGCTGGTGTCTCTTCGCATTGGTTAAGTGTTTTTGTGGCGCTGCCGTCGCCATTGCCAGAGTCCTAATCCTTGTTTTGGTTCAGATGCTGCCTGTGCCGGTGGTGTACTGTGTGCATCTTAATCTCTCCAAAGCTCTGTGTCTAATGGCTGCACTGCCTCTCTGTACACTGTGTACTTCCAGTTTTACTATCGCCTAACAGGCATGGCAAAGAGGTGACAGGAGGAGGTTGTTACACAAGCAGACTGGCGAGGGAGGACGGCAGAGAGGAAGGAGCGGGAGGCTCCACTTTTTTTGGACGATATGTTTAGAATTGCATTCTCATATAATTTCAGTTTGACGATGAGAAAATGCAAATGTTTCCTCCTGCGTCGACGTTTCACGGCAGTAGAGTTTGTTTATGTACCAGCAAGCTGCGTTTTGTTGATGATTTAATGTTTTAATAATGCAAGTTTGTGTGTGAAAGGATGGAAGAAAACCTGCTCAAGTATTTCGGTACTGGTTTCGCTTTGATTTCCAGCTGTGTGCATCCTCCCACTCCATCTCCACCACATAGGTGATACTACAACCTTCAACCATGCTTGTGGCATTGCTCTCTCGGGCTGGCGATGTAGGTATGCAGGCAGCCCACCGGCCTGAAATATCTCTCCACATACCGATAGGATGGATCAACATTGCAATCTCTCATTGTCCCCTGAGGATGAATCCAATCGTTTTTTGTCATCCCTTGACTTTTCCTGCCAGTGTGTGTGTGTGCATGTACAAATGCTGCTGCACATTAAACCCCAACGGAGCCAGATTGACTGTTAGAAGTTGCTGCACCTGCACGAAGGTGATCAGCATGATGCTGATGGATGGAGTTCCTCCCTGTTTTTCTCCTGAGATCTGTTGCATTGTCCTCCTGCCACCACCACCATCACCATCCCCGCTGTCATCATTAGGGCCCTCGCAGGTGTCCCATCTGGTGACCCCCCCACCCCGCCAACCTCTGGCCTTTAACCCCTCACACCTGGGAGACTCCTTTGCATACTCTTCCTGAACTCTGACCTCCGACTGTCCATCATCTGGAGATCAGCTGGTGAAAACATTAGTAGCTCAGTGATGATGAAACTCAGTCAGAGAAACACTCTCAAGATGATGATGAGACTCAAGTCACATTTATATTCATGCTGAATTCAAATATACTCTGACGGTTCTTGCAAGAACTTGTAGATCCTGAAATAGTGGACCACAAAACACGTTTACGTGAAGCGAATTTGCGCAAACGGCGTAAGAGGCTGGCAGGACTTTATACATGTTGTCACTTAAACTCTACTGAGGAACAGACTCACAAACATGAACACTGATGACAGTCCCTCCCCTGTCCCGAACCGCGATCCCGTCGAGCCATCTGCGCGACCGCGTGACCCGCCGATGAACCCTCTTTCCCCGTCATCTCAGTCGCTCACCGTCTTTATCAACGGATCGACTTGGCCTGCTCGTCGATTCGCCGCGGAGCGCGATCGGATTAATTGTACAAGCGCAGCTC
>CAAKHC010019123.1:19597-48024 GCA_901007825.1 Macroramphosus scolopax
TCCCCCTCTCCCTCTTCCTCCCTCCCCCCTTTCTCTCTCTCTCTCTCTCTCTCTCTCTCTCTCTCTCTCTCTCTCTCTCTCTCTCTCTCTCTCTCTCTCTCTCTCTCTCTCTCTCTCTCTCTCACCCTCAGGTGAGCTGTCACACCTCTTCACTCCCAGCAGCCTGCAACTACACCATGTGACACACCTCCTCAAACACACTTGAATTACCTTTGGCAGGGACGACACCGTCCACACCGCCAACATCTCAGAAGACGAGTGACGGGGGACGGGGGGATGGGGACGTTTTGACGGACAGTGGCGGCTGATAACTGTGGTGGAAAGAAAATGACTGAAATAAGACGACGGGTCTTTGTGGTGACGGTGCAGTTTGTTCTGCTCTGTGTGGCTCAGCATCAGGGAAGGTAAGAGTCCTTATCATCAGGTTATTGGTATTTATGGAGTAACTTTGAGTAACATGATCAGATAAAAAAGTGTAATACGATTTGAATGGGTGAAAATCTGGAATCAGTGAATGGAGTACAGAACATACTTTATCTGTTACTACAACAGTTTCACTCCAGGGATTCTTTTCTGAGTGATTTATTACTGTCCTGCTTGTCTGCGCTGTTTTAAAAGTATTTCACAAGTCTTCAGACTTTAAAGAACATCCGCTGACCTCCACCTTTCCTGGAATATGTGTTTCTGCAAAGATGCAATCATAGTAAAAGCAGAGGAATACTAGAGTACTAAAGAGTACAACCTTCCTACAGAGCATCAGACTGTGTCTAAACCGAGGCCCCGAAGGCTCGACGATACTTAATGCTCCGACAACCTTTTGTCCCGGCCTCCGCAGGTCAGTGGAGGATGCGTTGGAGCCCCCTCGTGCACGGGGGGGGCGGCTCTGTGTGCACGGTCAGACGACTTCCTGTTGTTCTGGAAGGAGGAATGTTAACGGCGTTTGTCAGCGTAAGTCACTCTGTGATTCAGTGACAGCGGAGCTACAATGACACACTGCCCGGAGGTCAGAGTTTATCAGAGGCAGCTCGGAGAGACAACAAACAGAAGGAAATAAGTGTGAGGAGGTTTGATCCTTCGAACTCCGGCCGGCTGTTCTAATGCATCATTATTGTTTCTTCTGTATGCTTTTTTTTTTGGGCGGCATTTTGAGCATATTTGAATATTGGGCGGGGGTCACCCTAATTATTTATTATAGTTTCAGCCAAGGTTAATTGTACTTTAGTAAGTCCATTTTATTGATCATATTTTTATTTTTTATTTAGTTTGCGCTGTACTACATTTATTTGAAAACCAATTTTTTTTTAATTATTTTTTAGCATAAAAAATCGATCATAATCTTGTCAAACGTGCTGCATTGTTACACAATAAACTACCTTTACATGCTGCAGTATTTACATGCTGCTTGCACAATGCATTCACATTCAGAACCCATTGAAATGTAATAATATAATACAGACAGGGACCATTTGCCCCAATAATAAGTATTTTTGATGCTAAATATTGTATTTATAAAGGAGAATTTTGAATGCATGTGGTATTAGTACTTCTACTCAAGGATCAGGATACTTTTGCATATTTGTATATTCTGCAAGATGAGTGCATTCACATAATGAGCAGTTTGTAGAACCTGTTTTACCACCGATCCTGCAGTGTATGAGTGTGCAGCTCTGACCGATACAGGAACATATTTAATGGTTTGTACTCCGTCTGTCGTCCACAGCAGCGTGCAAGCAGTCCTGCGTATATGGAAAATGTGTTCGACCAGACAAATGTTTGTGCTCCGGAGGGTATAAAGGACCACAGTGTGATGAAGGTACACAAGAATGAAAGTGCTGTCAGTCTTATGATTCATGTTTTTTAATCCTCCAGCATCTTTTTCTTTGCCACAAGGATTCCTATGTGCTGCTCCAATAACGTTGCATATTGACTCCAGATGTGAACGAGTGCGGTTTCAGGGAGAGACCGTGTTCCCAGCGCTGCATCAATACTCCCGGTAGTTACCGCTGTCTCTGTGAACCTGGATACACACTGGATGCAGACGGATCCACCTGCACCAGTGAGTGACCTCCTCTTCTAAAACCTATGAAAGCAACATTGATTATATCTGTGGTGCCGTTCATCTGCCGCTTTATAACCATAATAGGAGTTTAATCTGCAGTTTGCATCAATGCTTCACAGTTTATATGGCAGTAAATGATGAAGATTTGTATGTATTTAAACAAACAAATAGACATTTCTGTGTTTAAGTCGTGCTCGTAGGTAAAGATGGACGTTGTATTCGGTGTGTGTGCATGAGGTGTGTGTGTTCTCTCTCAGTGGTCATCCAGTGTTCTCAGCCAGTGTTTCCCCGTCTGTCTCCCAGGAGAGGCTGCCTGCTTCTCCCTGCGCTGCCAGTTGGGCTGCCAGATGGACAGAGGGGGAGCGGTGCGCTGCCTGTGTCCCCCCGGCCTCCACCTGGCCGCTGACAACAGAACCTGTGAAGGTAGTTCTTCAGAAACACCCCGTCAGCTCAGCTCGGACGGAGCGACCGTATCATCAGTCTATCTTTGTTAGTAGAAGCAGCAAGTGGCACATCCATCCCTCTTTTATTGCTCTTTATTCAATGTTTGTCTTCTTTTATTAGCATATAAGACAAGACAAGAAGTATCGCCACAGAAGAGTCCTGCAAGGTCTTCTGGGAAATCTTCACCATGTACCTCAACTCAATTATATTCAGCATTTATGATGGTTCTTCTATTACTTCCGTTGTCTGCTGCTCTGACCTTGATGCTTTGCCAGATATTTGATTGCACGTGAAGCCTCCCGTGTGCAGCATGTTAAGCGACCTGCAGCCAACGAACCGACGGCATCTCTGCAAACAGAAAAAGCCTTTAATTACCCGACGTAAAGAAAGAAACATACTCTGGACTCTTTCCTCCGGAGTCCAGACGCTGAAGTCTCCTGGATAACTTGGCTCTAATAATCACTGACGGCCCGACGCCTCCTGTCCTGTAATGAAACGAGTCGTCCCTCCGAGTCTCACGGGTGTTAAGGAGATATTCTCACACTGGTCGGAGAGCTTCGGTGGGAACGTATCAGCTCTCAGGACAGAGGAAGAGGCATCGCTTCAGCCTACCTGACATCCAGCAAACAATAAAAACACCTCCAAGAGGTGAAGATATACTCTGTAGTAGATTTCATTACAATCATTTCTTCTTGTGTTGTGTTGAGCAATACAGTGTTAAAAAAAAGGCGGAATGTCATCGGGGACTGAACATCTGAAATGAAGCACTCGAGTCTGTTTGTTTTTGAACTGAACTGCACATTTCAAAGCCTCGGAACAAAGCTGTGGTTGCAAGGTCAAGGTAGTTATTTGTGCCTCGCGTGTCTATTTGAAGGTAATTGTTGTTTTGAGCGCTGAGAAGAAGAAGAAGAAGCAGTAAATCACCTCGTCCTGCAGGAGTGTTTGTGTGTTTCAGACGCTCGGATGGTGTTATATCGAGCGAAGGCCGGTGCAGTTGTGTCTGTCTCTGACACGCATGTGTGTGTGTGTGTGTTGTGTTGCAGATGTGGATGAGTGTCAGCGGGATGCTGACGTTTGCCCGAAGCGATGGACCTGCAGGAACACTTTCGGCAGCTTCACCTGTGTGTGCCGGGATGGCTTCGTGATGGGGTCACACCGGGGCTCAGTGCAATGCAGAGGTACACAGAAGAGACTTTTCTTCACTCTAAATACAGGATAATTACAGTCAAAATGATTATGAGGGACACAAATTATAGGAATCAGCCCAATACTGAGCAGGGATGCAGTAACCAACGGCAACCACGGGGCAACTGACTGAGGTCACATCATTCTGTGACCTTAAACTCTGAACTGAACTCCGTCCTGGACAGCAACACTCATACGAGCCTCCTGATTTCAGTGCAGACCTCTCCTTTAGCCTTCTGTTACATGTTGGACACACGTTCATCGCTGTCAGGATCCTTTTTATGATGACGTAAGACATCGATAACAACGGTCAGTCGCATAAACAAGTACTTTAAGCGGACAGACAATGTCCCTGTCGGAATACTTTGCAGGGGTTTCAATATTGGACTGATTCCAATCATGTTGGTCTCCATCACTCAAATAAGGCTCCTGTAGAAATACATCAGATTTGTCCTTTAAACTAATTGTATAGAATTTTTTGCATCACTTAACAATCCAACAGATCTTCTACTTGCTCGGCAGATTGTCACATGTTTCTCATAAACTCCTGCGGTGTATGTGAGAATGTGATGCACAAAGTATGTGTGAGGTTTTTTCCTCCACATTTGGACTCTATTTGCCGTTGGAAATAGATGGGAGAGAAAGTAACAGCGATCGAACCCCCAGACGTGGCGACAACATGCGCTACATCCGCGACGACGAGGCGACAGCGTCGCCCCTGTTTGAACTTGTTTAGCCTCATCCAAATGTGTTCTTTCAGCCCTGTAAATAACTAAATGGATCACAGCACAACCCCACATGTTCTCCTCATCTGTGTTAATTGGCACCGAGAGGGATCATGTGAAGATGTGCTTTGGCAGCGGGGAATCTAGAGACCATGTTTATTTGATGAGCACTCGTAGCTCACCCACTCAGCTGTGGGCTCACCCACGAGCTGTTTTTGTTTTCATCCATGGGATGCGCGTTGCAAAATAATCTCCCGAGCAGGTTGGAAACAGACAATTCCCAAAACCGTTTGCCTTCTCCATGCTGATCTCATATGACTCCGCTGTGGAGGAGCTCGAACGTTTCCGTGTGCTGTAATGTAACCGATCGTATTAGTCAGTAAGTTCAAGCTCTCGTTGTCGTCTTCTCCACAGATAAGGATGAATGTCTAACAGGGTCGCACCGGTGCAGCCGCCGTGCTCGGTGTGTAAACACAGATGGTTCCTACACCTGTCAGTGTGTGGAGGGCTACGTTGGCAGCGGACGCACCTGCTGGCCCAGGAGAGCCCCGCAGTCCAAGGCTGCCATGTACTTCAATTACAAACTCTCCAAGAGGACCAAACCCGTCCAGCCTTCATCCCGACAACCTTGATGTGCAGCATTAGAGGGCGATTTAAGAGGTGGTCAGAACAATGAACTGTGATGAGGATGAGCCGGTAAAACACGCAGTAATGTGAAGTATTCTGTCAGGAAATGTAAAGAATTTTTGACACAACTTGCAGTCTTATTATTTCTCTAGTCAACAATCAGCAAATCAAAGCCGGGAACACCAACCGGCCCCCCCGCCTGCATCAGTGGGCTCTTGTGTGACGTCTGTCGAAGAAACCCTTCATTTTACAAACACTGTAACAGGACCACACTTTGTACTTTGCTTGCGTGCCTCAACCCAAATGGACGGTGATGACAGAGGGGTTTTTTTTTTTTTTCATTGCAGTCGCATCACCAGTCAGTGAGAAACGCCACCTCTCCTTTTTCTCTGCAAAGAAAACACTGCACGTGATACACCACCGGTGCTCGTGCATCATCAGATATTCATCAAATGTACATTTAACTGCCAGTTTCCTTCATGAATATTGAAGTTTTCTATGAGCGCGTCAGAATTTGTTAATAAAAGGCTGCCCTCTTGTGGAAGGAAACGGTACTGACTCCTCCTCTGCTACCTTCAAACAGTAATTTTGGTGGGATTTAAAACGCTCCAAAAACACAGACTGATGTTTTCGTAGCCCGCTGTTTGTCTTCTTCCTCTGTTATGCCACAGGGAATGTTTTCAGACCTAGGAAGTCACACGCAGGGTAGACTACCACACAGCGAGAGAGCATAGACAGGTCAGACCAACCGAATACCAGGAATCTTTGTCTGTCAGCAGCTGTCTGGAAACCTCTTCCTGCGTCCAGAGAGCGCAAGAATGGAAATTGAAGTTTGTTTTTTGATGTTTTTCTCAGGTCAATTTCACGTTTCCTTTCCGAACGATTTAAGATCGTGACCCCGGCGGAGAGGGAATTGCAATACTTTGGGAGTTAATAACTGTAATGATAGGGGAAGGTGGTAGGGGGCACTATGTGTTGTCGTCCTGGAGGCTGTGGAGTGCGGCGAGCCGGGCTTGCAGTGAGAACAAGCAGCTGCTGCCTGCTGAAGGGCCCTGCCACTGACCCTATTCATCCCCAACAGCAGGTGTCACATCAAGTCCCCGCCTCACACACACACACACACACACACACACATTCACACATGTGCTGCACACGCACACACATATACACTCCTGTGCAAAGTCGCGGGGCTTGCGTGCACGTACACACACAGATAATGTCTGTGAGTGAGGGGGGACCTGGAACTACTTACAGAGAACAAAGAGGGAAATCAGGAAAAAAAAAATGCAGCCTCTTCGAATAAATCTCACCACAATGCTGAGAAAAATCCCCAACCTCACCCCCAGAAACACAAGAAAAACCTGGTTTCTCTCTTTCAGCGCAGTCAAAAGTATCTTACAAAAGCAGAAATAGAAAACATTTTAGATAAAAGGAACCAGGCCCCTTTCTGAAAAGGACCTCACACCACGTTGTGTGTAATTCCTACCAGAAACCGGTTTATTTACCAAAAAATAATACGATTTAATGCCAAAGCACTTAGGCTACCAATAAAGGACAACAAGTGGCGGGTACGCTGAAGAGGGCAAGAGAGAAAAAGAAGGAAGAAGCCTGGGTGGAAATATTCCCTTTTTTCTTGTGCTGGTTATTTTCTGCTGCTCCGCAGTGCAGAGCGAACTCCGTTAAAATAAAAGAATACAATAAACATGTCAGGGCAATTTGGTCATCCGCGGTGACAAAAGCTCCGACGGAGCCGCGGCGATTTCACGAATCAAAGCCTCGGCTCTCCTTACGTAAAGTAAAATCAACATTTATCCTGAGAAAGTGAGCAATGATGCTGACAAGGGCATCTAGAGCCAATGACAATACAATAGCGGAGATGCTCGGAACAAGTGTGCCACCCACGTTGCTGGAAGACGGCTGCTTTCAAACACCACCGCTGAACTGTAAAACCACTTAAACCCCTGTCCTGCCCGTACTGTCCTTTTCACTTTAGCTTGAAATAAGCCTTATCTCCCCTGTGCTCCGCTAGGAGAGGGTTGATTCTTGTTTTATGCTTCCTTTGGACCCATCTCCACTCTTCACCGGGAAGAGAAACACAGCGTTTCTTGTTTCCATGAATGAATTAAAATGATAAAAGGCTGACCTATCACACTCGCGGGGACGCGGCCAAAGCTCGGTGTAAAATCATAAATCTTGTTATGGAGCCTTTTTTTTTTCGCTCGTTGGCTTTCTGCGAAAAGAGTCTGACAGCCAACAGCAACCCTCTCTTTTTTTAACCCTATTTAACTAAACTAAAAGGAGCCGACCCCAAAAAAAAACAAAACTCATCTTGTTGGTTCTGTCGCCACATTGGTATTCATTAATGAACTCCAAAAATGTTTCAAAGTCGAGAAAACAAAATAGAAAACACAACACAGCAGCTTAAGTAACCGACTATAAAACCGGGATAATTAAAGCGATCTGCCACTTTTAAATCACATTATATGGGGATGAATACATGAGTCACTCTCTGTGTGACCCCCAGGAGGAAAAGGCCCATGTGCGCCTGCAGTGCTTTGTTGTGATTCCCGTACACACTAGCACGCTCCTGGTGAGCGTTCTGCTGTGTGGTGAGTCGAGTGTGTGCGACGCTCAAGTCAAACCTGATGTGGACGACCTCAAACGTCTCAGAAATGTAAGACACCCTTGTCGAAGCCACACACATGTTCATTCAAAAGGATCGGGCCGCAGTTTATCAGCGGGCTTAATTCATGTTTCGAATCCGCATGATTTTGAACTCTGCTTGAACAGAAATCCCCCCCCCCCCCTTTCTTCTCTCCATGTAAAACAACTGGAGCGGCCACATCATAACTTGAAAGCAGAGACTTGACCTGACCGGAATTCACCGCGCTAAATCATTCTTAATATGAGAGCCGAGCAAGCCTTGTTCGGGGGATTATCCTTGATGAAACAGGAAAGATTTCCAGCTAAGCTATGTAGGAATGCCCTCTCTGGAGAAGGTGAAGGGAAGTGGCTGGGACCAAAGGTTTCTCTCGGAAGCCAGCGCTTTTATTCATTCTTTTGTGCAGCAATTAGAGCCCGACCGCTCAGAAAAGCGGTTTTCTGGTAATTCACAACTCGTTCCTTCCAAGCTAGCGCCAATTAATGAAATAGCTGATGAAGGGAAGATTGATGGCAAATAATACCGATAACTGACAATTGTTTGTGTTATTTTGAGACAAAAAGACCAAACGTGCGCTGCATTTATCACCTGGAGGACGGAGACCGAAACAGATCAAAAAGAAGAATGATTTTACTTACAGTTATCAGGCATCAAGAGAATATGACCCAACACGAATGTTGAAGCTGCTCCAAGTCTGCTGGATGTGCAAATAAACATGTTTCTAACGACTTTTAGTAGGCGGTGATACGTGTGTACAGCTTGTTGTGCTGCCCCCCAGTGGCTGGGAGGTCATTAAATAGCTGCTTCAAGCGAAGGACCTTTCTCAAGCCCTTTTCCCTGAACCTTCTCACCACCCACTTCCACTACGTTTGCAAGATATTGCAAATCCCTCTCTCTCTATTTACAGTGACTGCGGAAGCTAAGCACTTTGTGAAGATCAGAGTTAAAAATGAGAAGCCGTTAACCGAATAAAAATAGAAACGCCACCAAAGGAGCCTCGGTTTTATTGTTCTCCATGGTGAGATAAAGTTACGCAGCTCCTGTGTCCTCTGTAGAGAGTGAGGTCCGTCCCATAGCCTGCCACTGTATTTATACACTCCATCTTAAAGAGAGGTGCTTCATTCAGCTGTGAGTATCACTGTATGACAGAGTCTAAAAAAGGCCTTAGACTACATGAAAGCACTGGACAGACTGGATCCAAGTCTTGTTCACTACAACATGATGTTTATTTTGTAAAATATGGTCCCATTTAGAGTTAATTAGACAATAAAGCTGGGTAAGCTTTAGGGCTTGGCTAGTTTGACGAGTCCAGTCGGTCTCAGTTCACCCCTCCGTTCTCTCCAAGGTTTGGTCACCTCCGGTTGCAAAAAGTCAAGGTGGCCAAAAATGCCAAACTCAATGCTTCACGCTGGCTACACCCACTGAAAAGGGAAATGGGTGAGTTCAGGAGATTAATTTAAGTGTGATGGCGATGGGAATTTCTGTGTTATGGGCAGCGGTCAGAGGACTGGGATGGAGGTCTGAGTTTGACAGAAAGCTTTTGCCCAAATGCATCTGTGCACATTTGTAAGTGTTTGTAAGTTCCGGCACTCAGAGGAGTGGTTGGCAGCTTTAATTGCACTGGAAGCTGGAATTGCTGTGGAAGAGGCAACAACAGATGCACTGGCTGTTTGCTGGCTATTCATCAGAGCTCTCACTCCCCTCCCAGCTATCCCCTCTCTTTCTTCTCCACTCCCGCACTAGTTCAGGTGTCTGGGGCAGCTAAGGAAGCACTGGGTGGCATCCACCCAGACTCGCCATGCTGGCAGCAGCCAATATGTTGGGGAATGTATGAGGGGGTCACTGGCAAACTCATTGCTTGGCAGGTTGTCCGGCAGGGGAATCACTCAGTGTGAGCAGACTGAAGCCAATTCCCTGTCAGTGGCCGGTGATCTCACAAGGGCAGTAGACTGGGAGCATAGACATAGCACAGAGACGGACTTTAGTCATGCTGTGTAATACCTTCCCCATTCACTCTGCCTGGCCGCCACCCCACCCGGCCCACGGGGACTTTTCAGAGTGGAACTGGGAAATGAAAACAGCATGTTTCGCTGAAAACTTCATTGGGTGGAAATTGTTTTATTTGCTGAAATTGCATGTTCATGTACTTGATTTGTTTCCAACATAAATGTTCTGACAGTGCAGAAGCCAAACATGGTACATGATGGCTTGATATTTATATTATTTAGACACAAGCCTTATTTTTCTATTCTGTTAATTGCTGGCCCATCCATCATGTGACAAGGAACAGTGTGTTCATTTCGGTCCGTTTCTAAATAAACACAAGTCATGTCAAACCCAACCTCAACTTCCTGCTGCAACCACCGGTGGCAGTCTGTTACTCTGCTGAGATGTTGTGACCCATTTGTTGATTTATTGTTTTACTCTAGGCACCGTAGGAATCAACCCTGGTCTCAATGTTCGCTCCAAATGACTGTCAAGCGGTCTGAAATGTTCTTAAAATAATTATATTCATAGCATCAAATGTTTTAAATCATTTCATGTATTTAATGAAGCCTGAATCAGATTCTTTCCTCCAAATGTTCAGCTGTGAGTCAGGTGCTGCTGCCCAAAGACCCTGAAAGGCTCCTGTTGACTTGACTTTTCGGAGCATATTAATTGTTTGCAGTGCAATACTGACATCTAGTGGACATCTAGGCTTTGTGCATAAACAAAGAAAGGGTATAAGAAGATGGAAAACCGGTTTAAGTGGGCATTGATATTTTGTATGATCTGTGTATGTAAGAAAAGATAAATTTGAAGGAGACCACTGCATGGCAGCCTGTGTTAATGGCTTCAGTCCAATCTGCATTAATTGACAAACAAAAAATACTGTAAATACTACCCCAATGATTATATTAAATTTTAATCTACAGTGAAGATCAAGACTGAAATTAACTGTCAAGTATGAAATACAGAAATAATACCAATAATGATAATAATGATGAAAAAATAAATAAATAAAATAGAACTGATGCAGAGATGAGCAGGTTCCTTCCTGAGATCACATTCAGGAGGAATCTCAATATTTTCTGACCAAGAGTAAACAAGATGAATTCCATACAGGCATGGAAAGCTTTCCTGAGTTTACTTCAAACTGCAAACCAGCAAAAGACCATTACCTCACTTGCATAAACCTCTGAATCATCTGCACAGGATGAGCAGCGACAGCTTCTTCCTGCTCGATCGCTAATGATTCATGACTTTCATGTAAGAGCGACGATAAATCCATTATGTCCTGCAGCCTTATGTACTTTGTGGGATCAATTGATGAGCTGGCCTTGAAGTCCATTAACAAGCCTTCCATTAGTCTGAATGTTTCACTGACAACTTTTTGCCACTAGGTGTCGCTCAGAATCTACTTTTAGAACAGCGTCTCTTCCCAATAAGAGACAGTTGTGTCGGTTCACAACATGTTTAAATGTGTGTGATAAATATGGCAATATAACAACGTCTGCAAATATAACCCAATATAACCAGTTGGAATTCTTCATTCTGTAATTTATCATGAAGCTTTTCAATCAGATTGTCTGTATTTTGTATTTCTTTTTTTCCATTTTTTTTTTAATTTTGTATTTATTCCAGGTTGTTTATTTGAAGCTAAATGAATAATGTGATATCTTGCAATGAGATTTCGTTGTATTAACTCGACATGCATGTAATTATCATAAAAGATTTCACTTGCATATTTAAATTGAAACATTAGTTTGAATGTTGTCTTATTCAATCATAATGCTGAAATAGTGGCATTGTGTCACACATTTGTCAGGAACTTTATGTTTCCACGTGTATCTGTGTGTCTTGGGGGTGTAACATGTACCAGTGAAGAAACCGTTGTATTTTAGAGCAGATCCATTTAACATAGCAAAACCCAACTATTTTTTTTTTTTTTTTAAATTGGCGTAGGTGGAGGTTTGGAACTCTCTGTCCCGCAGACGTAGCAAAAACCCCACGGAAAATCTAAGCTAAGGAAAAACCCAGATCCATGTAGCATTGTGAACATTTGATGTTGGCCTTGGTGGGGGTACTCTACACTCCACAGAGTGCCCCTCCACTAAAGGGGTACGTATGTTTCTTTTAAAACTATAAGACAAACTACCAGTCAGTGCGGTTACATGCAGTAATTAGCATCGTACAAGACAACTACCGGACAAGATCTGGGTTATGCAAATTCATGTAAACAGGGGCATATCAGTTACATCGAGTCAGCATCGGACAAGCATCGGGTTTCTCGTTACCGGATAAGCGCACCTGGGTAACTCGGTAGTTGCTCGATGGTTGCTCGATGCCAACATAATGTAAACTGGTAACGAGAAACGCAGTCTGCGCATGCGCGACTATTTCCGCCGGCGACTTTCACCCGGACATGGAAGGAGACGAAGACAGCACGAGCGACGCAATAAAAGGAGGCGTTGTTCCAGGACGACGTCAAACGACACCATGGCTACCACCTGTCATGAATCTGTGGTTAAAGCTTGAAGAAATACTATATTAAAGACTATAATCGAACGCGGTCGGCGCTCTTCTTCTACGCTTCTACTAAGCTCACCGCTCTTCTTCTACTCTCACCGCGGCCAAAAGCGCTCCAGCGCCACATAGCGGATCGGAGTTAGCAATGCTTCGGCCGGTTTCTCGATTGTTTCTCGAATGTTTTCTCCGACATGTACTTTCGGATAAGCCACAGCAGGGGGGTCACAGCGGGTGGTAGGAGGTAATTGCGTTATCGGGTAAACTGCCCATGGAAACGTACTGAGTGTCTTGCAGAAAAACGGATGTAGGTCAGAGGAAGATGTATCAATCAGCAGCTATTGAGCTGCCTCGTTGCTCTGATCTCCTGAGATGAAGGGCTGTTGTAAATGGTCATGATCGATGGGTCACCCCCCAAGGGCAGAGTCTTTAAACCGAGTATCGGGAGGGGGGGAGGGAGACTGGTGGTGCACTTAGCCAACTGAGAGCAACACATGACACCGTGCTCACACATGAGCAAAGCCTCAGTTTAATAAGGAATGAACTGAATGGGAGTTGGGGGGTGGTGGGGGTTATCTAATAAGGTCGGGCAGTTAAGCGAGCTCCCGTGAATGTCTGATACTGTTAAAGTCCCTGTGAAATTCATCAAACCCCCCTAGTCCCTATTAAAGACACACACACACACAAACACACACATGGTCACATATCAGCGGAAGCCTCAGGGATCAATTAAAGTTTGGTGACATCACCTCAATATCTGGGCACAGTTTTTGTCCTCAATTCCCCAAATGAGGAGGGTGATCCCGTAACGGGACTGTGTATGTTTCATGTCATGTACTTCACATGGCTGTTGTTCAGGTTTTACTTTAAACTGGCCCAGAAAATGTCTTAGTCACTGTATTGAATTTATAAGCAGATATTTGCCGCTACTTAGCAATGCAGGAGAACCTGGCCTCAAACATGAAGTACATCTAGGCCGATGGGGTTGACCTTTTCTTTTATTTGATCAAATAATAAACCAAAGAATAACACAGATACGGTGAAAGATTGCACTTGCAATACAAAAAAAAAGAAGGGGGATCACCTTGCCCCCAGACATTAAAAAAAAGGTCTGTGCAAACCCCTTAAACAACCAGGATGATGGTTGAGGATTATATCGTATTACTCCTTTATATCTCTTCTCCTCACTTTATGACATTTGCCCTGAAATGTCCTCGTGGTTTATTCTCTAGCATCATCAATTCTGCCACAAACAATCGGTCACCAGCTTTGTTTGAGGAGCGGTCTGTTTCTGTCGTGCAGATCTCTCTTCGGAGGCCACACCAGGAAGAGGTGATGTCATGATGGCTATCGCTTACAATGCTCCAGCCAGCTGCAGATGTACCGAGCCCCCTCCTCCTCTCCTGAGGTATGACCTCAGCTCGTGTGTACAGAGACAGAGAACATCTGCTTGATGTTCTGGTCAGCAGGATGCAGATCTGAGCTGATGCAAGACATTACACCAGGGAGCTCTCCTGTTTGATATAGAGGAGGATATTTCTGCTTGCTGTGATTTCTGTCTTAAAATAGGTCAGACGTGAAGAGACGAGTTAAAGGCTTTGTGCATTTCTTCATCTGTCAGATCATCACTTGCTCAAGTGCTCGGTCCAAATCATTTTGAAATCTGTATTAAACCAGTGAATACAGTCATAGTCTTGCAGCTGTGGTAGCTGTAAAGGCTGTGGAGGCCTTTCGACACCATAGAAATGCCTCAAGCGAGAGAATCAAGAGAGAAAATCCTGCCTGAAACCTTGACGTTTTTCAACACTGTGCCGATTGAGTCGGTATCTGCTCCATCCAAGGATGATTAACCACAAGGTTGACTATAAACTGTATATTACCCCTGACTTTTTAAATTGCTATTGATTTTTAGCAGACATCAACTTTCTTTAATAGATCCAAAACTATAGAATCCAATCTAAGAAAACAGAGCAGATTTTTTTAATCATAGCAAGAAAGAGAACAGTGACCGTCGTTCAACAGGTTTATAACCCTGTGGGCAGTTTCAAGGTTTCTTTTATCATCACGTAAAGAAAATTCAGACACTTCTAATGATTCAAAAAAGTTGTTGACATGCATGTTAATACATTTGAATGTTGATTTGTCCTGTGGTGCTAAACCAGATTATTTATTAGCTTATTAGTTTTTCCTTTCGGGTCTACCTGCTATGATGGCGGCTTCCAGTGAAAGTGAAAGCTTGAACAAATAAATATTCCCATGTCCTTTTTGGAATAAGTCTGCTTATTAATGATTCTGGGCCGGGTCGGTTGGCCGATCCCGTGACCTTGTATTTGAATTTCAAAAATTGATTTGCATCACATTAACATAATAAATTATAGTTTTGGGAAACAAACCCAATAAGTCCTCCAACCCAAGTGACCATATAAGTTGTTTGTTTAGAACCTCTGATACGACTCATTAGCATGTTTCCTTTACAATAACAGAGTTTCTTCTGATTAATTATACTGAAGGAAAAACAAAAAGGTGACTTTAAAAACTGTGACCACTCGCTCAGCAGGTAACAGCAAGCCTTTTCTCAGCAGCTGAGCCCAGAAAGATCTTCAAAGCTAAAGCATGTCAAGCACAAATTCATCAACCAAAGGGTAACGCCTTGCACAGGAAGGATGCCTGTGGGCAAGTTAAACCGCCATAATTCACTCGAATTATGTGTTTTTGCAAAATGAGAAAAAAAAATCAACACAAGCAGGAACATTGCAATTAATTCCAGGAGCGAGCGGCAAAGCCTCTGAGGATGCACCTGTAGAGCGACGGACAGCTGGGGACGATACAGGTGCACCGCCATGTGTCCGCGCTGAGCAAGCATCGACAGTTGGTTGAAGTTCAACGTGTCACCACCCTACGGTGCCACGGCCGCTTTGACTGACAGCTGTGATATCTGGGGTTAACTGCCCCATCTAACAAGTGACTTTCACAGCTGTTGTAAGACCCTTCCCACACTCGCACACTCCTTCCCCAATAAACCAAGGCAGGGGAGCTGGCCGGACCACCCTCCATAGCGAGCCCGGGGAAGCTTTGATGGGGATAAGGAGGGCTCAGGGGTGCAGGGCTTTGTAGATGCAACCCTCAAGGGGTCTCATTTTACACCGTGGTTTTAGATTAGAAATGGACCAGTGATCAAACTTTTAAAATACCTGTGAGAACAATGTATGAAGTGTGTTAAGGATACAGTGAGTGAGCTGGTTAATATCCGCCCAGCATGTGTTTACGCTGACTTATCAATGAACCTGACCCCATGTAAAGATCATATCCCAAAAAGAGCCGGTAGAACCGAAGGTATTATCACCCTCTGATTGGTGCATCCTCTGTCTCTGCGCAGCGAAGGTAGAAGATGTAGAGCCCCTGGAGACAGCGTTCAAAAATTGTCACCCCTGACATTATTTCTAGAAGGACTTGCAAAAAAGCCACGCCAAATGAGCCAGGCGTTTGAAATGCGAGCCAGCCCGATGCACTGCTGCCATACCTTGCATTGCTGCAAAAAATCTGATGGGCCTGCCAAGAGCCCTCGGACGGCAAAATGAACTGCATGTGTGAAGGAGTGTCATCTAAACACATGTGTCAGTCATCGTTAAGCATTTCAACCCCGCTTTAATTCATGGCGGTCTATGGAGTTAATGTTGTAATCAATCCGAACCCATGAGTCCACTCTTCCTCCGCCTGGTTAGATACAGGCAGCGCTCCAAGATTTCTAAATGGCTCCTCGTGAACCCTGACCGAATACAGCCTACTACTGTGTGGCTAAATGTTAATGTCCTGTTTACACATTTTACAGGTAATATTGTGGACTTGTAGTTCTCGTCCAGTTTTATTTTTCTGACCTGTATGATATCTGCACACTGGATTGAAAAACAAGAAATATTGCGGCGATAGCTTAAGAAGAAGGTTCACTTTTGAATAGTTTTATTTTAAACATGTTGCAGTTGATAGATATGAGGCTACCATCAGGAGCCAGTTCGCTTAGGAAGACCAGTTTCATTCACATGTTCAGTACCAGGAAGAGGTATTTTTGATGTAGTTTAAAGATTTCAAACATTATTAAAAATGCTTTGTATTGATCCTCTAATCTAACATGACATGCTTAATATTGTCTTTTTTCTCCCTTTCTTTCTCTTTCTTCTCCGTGTCCAACTCCAGCGTCTAACGATGGATGGTTGTCAGATTGTAAAGCCTTCGAAGAAGAATGTGTGATGTATGATGTCGGGGCTATATAAGTAAAGAGAGAGAAAAGGAGGAATCATTCAGTGATTTGTGTTAATGATTAAAAAGCAAGAGGGGGCACATTACAAATGATTAATGGTACACAACCACGCTGGCAATAATCGAATCACGGAAAATAGTGACCGGATGATTTGTTTATCATCAAGATAGATCAGATTAAACATCAGAAAATATTCTCTGTGTTGCATTTCATATCATGAAACTAAACACCCCGTTCATAGAGCCAGAGAGGCATGGTAACTCACTGTGCTGTGAGGTTGCATCCTCTTTCAGACACTCATGAAGTCAAACGTATTTGCACAAGTGGGTGTGTAAGTCGGCGGACAGATGGGAAGGAGCTGACCTGTCTCTTTTCCATCCCTGGTTGGCACAACAATGGGGATTGTCATCAAATTACGTACAGTAAAGGGTAAATTTATGATGGGAAATAACAACAGTCTCTTTGTGTCTGTTCAGTGTGTGTATATGAGCATGTCAATTGCAATTTCCATCGAAACGTTAACATTATTCTTTGTGTGTGTGTGTGTGTGTGTGTGTGTGTAAATAGTCTAAATGTTATATAGGCATTTGCTTATGAAGACACATGCTGCAGGGTCCACAGCAAATGCAGGAAACCATCCCAGTACACTTCTTATGGTGAAATTATTGGTAAAAATGACGCATAAAATGGATTCTCAAGGAACTAGACTAGCTGGCAGTTAACAACAACTAGACCATATTGTTGGGAGATACATTCAAAACCCCTTTAAATATCTAAAACTCAGAAAGTTTTAAGATTTTTTTTCTTATGGTTGCTAATTGCACATTTTTATAAGCAATACGCGTATACGTGGGCTCCTTCAAATGAAAAAGTATTTATTCCTACTCATCGTCATCTTCATCACCGCCTCCTCCCTCCCTCCTCTGTTTTTTTCTTTCACGTGCAGCTCGCTCCCGCCTCACTCAGACATTCTGTCGCCAGCGCCGTGACGTCACCTGCACCAGGAGCCTCCTGCGCTCGAAACTGTTTCCCTCCGCGCGTCTTCAAGATAATCTAGTCCCCCTCACCGCGGTATCCCTGAACTTGATTAATGAACTTGCAGAGCTGAAAGGGGGGTATATTATCCTTTCTCTCTCATCAGTGGAGACTCTTAATACAATTTATATGACTAAGTGCGTCGTTTTTAGTATAAGCAATAGCAGAATGACTTTGCCTGTTAGTACTGATTATATGATATTCGGCATGAGGATTTAATGCCTGCCATGCTCAGAATTGATCTATAAGTTAATTATAACATATGTAGATGATGATATGATATATGTTATTTTAACTAGCCTGTGCAAACATTGTTTTCAAGTATTTGTGTCTCACTTGCAATGATTGTTTAATGTTACTTACTTTTGTGCTCCTGTTTGCAACATGGAATCCAATTCTTCCTCTTTTTTTGATCATAAAGTAAGCCTTAGTACAAGTTAAATAGGACTTACTATGTTTCTTGTGCACATGGTTGGCCCGATTTAACTTCTTGGAAAATGACATGCTGTGTCCTCTGCTGCTGCCCTGTCTGCTGCTATTTTCATGCATTAGCATGCATTATTAATAAGATGGTTTTAAGAACTGTCGAAGTTTCACTCTTGATATTATGACATTATGCCTCTATATCCACCAGAGGACTATCTCGAGGATGATTATCTTGAGGTGAGAAGTTGAGATGACAGCATGTTAGTACCTGTGCCTGCGCTGTACTCTTGGGCACAGTTTTTTCCCCTGACAACATAAATAGTGATTATCATATCTCAATCAAAGCAAGAGTGAGACAGGCGTAACGCAGTGCAGTTCATGAGTTCATCAGATAAAACAGAGTTCAAGAGCTATTTTAGGAATGAATGAATGGTTCTGCAGGGGGTTTTGAAAGCATGACCTTAGCATTCTGTTTGCACTCATTAACAAATATGTTCATTCATATAGGAGATTACTAGGAGGGAAGGGATATTAAAGAGCCTAAAACGTCCTCATTGAGCAATATTGCATGAAACTGTGAAATCACAAACCCATCCCACATTTTGCCGGGAAGTTCTGGAGCCTGATTTTGCAAAAAAGAAAAAATACCCTTCTGCAATCTTTCTCCCAAAAATGCATCAACAGACAAGTTTGTAACAACAAAGTCAAGTATTTGATAAAGAAACTGGTGATAACTTCTTTAAATGTGGCGAGAAAACAGCATTGTTTCACTGTTACATAATCCATCTCTGAATGAAGATGTTGGATGTGTAAAAAGTAGGTCTTGTTGTTGTCGGGGGCTGCAACCCGCGGCGTGATACCGGCTCTCGGCGGAGGGTGAGACGGCACCGCGACTCACTGACGCCAGGCCGAGCAAACCCAAGACGGGCAGAAAGAGCACACAAGAGGGGAACGAGACAGACAGAGCCTCGGTGAAAGAAAAAGGTACCTTAAACTCTTACCCTCAACATGCTAAATGAAAAGTTGTTTTCACCTGTAAATACTCTCTTTGTAGCGTGCATGGCTCTGTTTGTAGGAAGTAGATCCTAACGGTACGCAACTCAACAGTGTGTCAGATTGTTTCAAACTTTCCCCCCTTTTACGTACAGTAAATTATCACAGTGAAGTTGCATGTTTAGCCACATTTAACTACGTCTTTTAAGTTAAATGTCTGTGGTGTGTTGATTTAGAACTATAGTAATAGGCAAACTGAAGTGATATGCAGCTATCTTAAGTTACAGGAAAGCTGCCAGTCCCTATATTAATGTGCTATATTGTTGTAAAATACCTCTAATGTAGCTTACATCACTCTCAAGCTAGCATCAGCACAAATGTTTGTATGGAGAAACTTTTCAGTGACTTTTCAGCTGGGAATGAATGTTACCTTGCTGTTATTTAACACATGGTTTAGCCCCTGCAGGTTGTGGATTTGATTTTTCAAAATCAATCCACTTTTGATCAAAATAATTTAGGAAATCACCTTTCACTTCAAGAAAATTCTGTAAAATGCTTGAAACACTTCCTGAAGGCGCTGTCATCAAACTGCCTATGTGAACAAAATCCATATAGATTCAGATCATATTTGCTTACAAATGATTGATTGATTACCATCTCTTTGTTACAGCTTATCTTACTAATCATATTTTCATCTCATTACATGGATGGCTAACAAGCGTATATGCAGTGCCATCCTTGTAGTAAAATGCAGCTATTTAAATTTTCATTACAGTATTGTCTTCTTGCAGACTGACTGAGGCTATTTAAACTACACTGGTCGTGCCCCTCAGGCCATGTGACCCGTGTGTGGTTTTAGCTTTGTCAATGTGTTTATGAATTTGTGTGGGTTTGAGTGTGTGAGACCGAGAGAAAGACTGAGACCAACAGCAGCTAAAGCCAGATCTACTGACATTATTGAAGATGACATATCAGATTACCCAAAGGACAGGAATTTGTCCTTGTCTGTGATTTACCTCAATTGTTTTATCATCCTGCATTCTCAGTGTGGCTTACAAATTGGATTTAGAAATAAAAGAAATAGTGTTTTTACAGGATTAAACTTTTGGCTTCCATCTATCTTATCTATCCATCTATCTATGGCAAAGCTAGAGAACTACTAAACTTCAGCGGTGTAAATATAGGTTAGCTGCATTCCTGTCCAGTCACAACAGCAGTGACGAGCGTCAAACCTGTCCTGTGTTGTCTGTACAGCTCAGACATTATACCCAGCCATGTGTCGGGCTGAGGTGTCCACCCTAACACAACACTAACCCAACACTGAGTGCCAAGCATGGTTGAGATAGCTGCTTGAAAAGCTCCCATGCGTTTGCTAGTCATGTCTGCAGTTGTGTGTGGATGGCATGTCTGGGCTGCAAGGAATCTGATTGCAGTCCCACCCCTTTAAAGTCAGCTTGGCCCTGAGGGGTAGGATAGTACTCAGCACAAATTAGTGGCAGCAGGTTTTCTGTTGTTTTCGTCAAGCTCAAAGTAATATGATAGCTGGACTTGTAAGCTTTATCAGGTCAAAACTGTGTATGTGTTTTCGGCGATTAGTGACCCTTTGAGTTGAAGAAGCCTCTTAGGTCATTGCCTTGTCTCGTCACTTAGACCATGTCTGATTGTAGTTATTTCAAGCATTTCTCTTCCTCGCCACTAGGGTTGGGTATTCAAATATCTATGTGTTGATACTACATGAAATGTGTCCTCAGTGAAGCCCCTTGAAAACACCATCTTGGCCAGTATGTATTTCTCATTATTAGCTTATTGGTAATAAATAACTGCTATTATAAATCTGTCCAGCAGAGGGCGCTGACATGTTCATTAAAGTGTAAAACACCAAATTTATTAGATACTGCACCGTTGTCATAATACTGCAAGAAAAAAAACATTTGAGGGAATATAAGTACTACAATACAGGACAAAAAAAATATTGTTAGGATTTAAAGCATGTTTTTGTACTATATGTATCACATTTCATGACTATATTTTGGCCTGTTTAATTTACAATAAGGGGTCTGTGATGTATCAAATATACTCAATGTATCATGGCTTCTTATACGTGGACTATAACACATGAGTATATTGTTAATATCTATATAAAGGAATGGTTGGATAGGTCCCAATGAAAATCCCATAGTCTTTTTACTTGACGTGCCCATCTCTACTCAACACGCTGTAACGAACCTAGAAACTGACAGAATAAAGTAGCTCATGCAGATAAGTAACACACATTCTAAGTGTCCAGATTTGTTCCAGATACATCATCTCACGGTTTACTGAGACTCTAAAGAGTGAACATCCACCAGTTTTCAGCTCTCCCACCATTGGTTTGGATGAACAATGCGTCAACAATGTTGAATTTCACAGTAGAGGTTCTCATAGCTGCAAAGATACTGTTTTGTTTTATTTCAGAAAAAGGCATAAAACATCTTTGTAGTGTCTCTATTTGCTCAGTAAGGACTTTTTGCAGGCAGTTAATCGTGAAGTGCTCTGTGAGGAGACCAGATATTTGACTGTTCTTTCTCTCAAAAACACTCCCTCCGTCTCAGATCTCTGGCATCGCTGTCACTCTTACTTCCCTCCTGCCTTTCTCTCTCTGCATCATCCCCTCTCTTCCTCCTGCTTCCTCTTTATCTATCACTCTCTCTTCCTGCACTCCTCTGTTTATAGCCAGTGACTCCATTGAGTGGGGGCTAATGGACGCCCCATCCCAGGACCCTGCTGATAAATAATGTAGCGTCTTTATAATGTCCCATCCCCGGGGAGGGTCCAGAGCATCATTACTGCCTCCTCATCCTACACAGCCAAGGCCTAAATTGATTAACAGACACTGGAGCAGTGCAAAATGATCCATGGGGCTAGTGTAGTGGCTAACAGCTCTCACTAGGTGGGTCAAACCCACCGCCTGTCAGTGTCGCATGATTCCACTCTGTACTTCCATTAGCTTCAAGTGTTTGTCCAGTGGGCCAACTAATGGCTATAACAAGCTTCCACTAACACAATAGCCAGAGATCATAGCTTGGACTTGCCTGTGGGGAATGTCAAAGTGTGTTTTTATGTGGCTGTTGTGTAATTGAAGGTGTGTGTTTCAGCTTTTATAGTGAGGAGAGCAGCGGTCAAGGCCACTGTAGGCATCTGTGTGACTCTTCGTTGATGCTGAAAGACTGATGACTTCATTTGTACTCGCGCTAATTAGTGAAAAGAAATCGTTAGTATCTATTATGAACCAGTGGAGATCTTTGAAGCTCACAAATGTGAGCTTTCCCTATATTTGGCTAAGTTGTTTGTCCGTCTGTCTTTTCTGTCTGTTAGCAGGATTATGCAAAAAATGACGCAGCAGATTTTCATGAGACTTTGTGAAAGGGCGGCGCATTGGCCAAAGGAAGAGTCTATTAAATTTTTTTCCACAGATAGATTTTGATAAATCTTCATTATTCTCTCTTTTGAAGATTGTTTCAGTTTGCGGCGTTTCATTGCTTCAACATGTGAGTTACGACATATTTTGACTAAACGTCCTCGTGAATATCCTGTGGTTTGAATTTATTAAAAGTGAGTTCTACTGACCAAATAATGTAGTAATGTTCTGCTTTTTTTGTTGTACAAAAAAAATTATTTTAAGACTTCCGATAAAAAGATTGTCTTGGACATAATTGTCAAAACTTTCAGACCAATTATGGCCTAAGAATAGTTGTTAGATGAATCATTAATTAAAATAGATGATGATATAAAGATTTAAAATAGGAGCTAAGGCACAAAAAGCCAGTTTATGTCACACAAACATCCTAGTCTATACATAGGTGAAGGAACAGGCAGGCACAATGGCACATATACATATTTTGTCTGCTTCCCAGACAGCTCTAAACTTGCATTGTCCACAGAACCAACACAAAGCCGTATCAGGCCCTTCAAGTAAGCATGCGGTCAGGCCAGCAGTCAGACTGAGCTGAAAGGTTTGGGAAATTTTCCCGGCGATATGGTCGCCAGCTGCAGTAATAGTGACAATAGAGGATTTTTCATCTGGCCCCAGATGTTGCAGTGCAGTTCCTGGAATCCTCCATCTGAAAAGGATTAAAGGTTGTCTCTCTGCAGCTGGCCCTGAGCTTTTGCTGATAACGCAGAATGTCACCGAGAGGCCATCAATTCAGCTCTGTGGCTGGATGGGGATCAAAAAGACTCCCTGTATATCTGGGTGGTGTCCCCCTGCTACCAAGATGATTTTGCTGTTTTAGCCTTTTGAACTTTATCTTGTATTGTCGCACTCCACGCTCATCTCTGAGATACTGAACCCCTAAATGCTCCTGATGTGCCGTCAGTGTACGAATGTATTAGCAGCTCGGCGTCTCGCATAGCAACGTGTGTTCAAACAGTGTTTGAATGTGACTAAGTCAACATTGTAAAGCTCTTTGTTTGACTTTAAGGTGGAAAGGAGCCGTGTAAATGCACCATTTGGCTCCGGAGTGCATCTTTACCTCTGCGTGAAGATCTGCTGAGTCAGTTTTACACCAGACGCTGACAAGGTCACATTGTAGGGCAATTCATCCGCTTTTGCAGATGTTTGTGGAAGGAATGTTTCCATTGTGAGACATTTGAATTAAACAGATGAAGTTTGAGAAATGGACCTTGAACGTCTTTTGGATTTGAGTCGTGTGGATCTGTGAAGTCACTTTTCAAAAGCTAAAACGTTGAATCAAATATCCAATCAACACATAAGTAGTGAGGGATGTTTGACAGAAGTGTATTTATGTAAGTTTTCAACCAAAGATGTCTGAGGCGTGTTTTGTTCTGTTGGCTGGATAAGCCGAGCTATTTGAAGGTCACATTGAGGATGGCTGTTTTATTATTTTTTCGATGTATAGGCGGAACTACGAGGTGGAAAGATGAGCTATTTTATCTGGGCAAAGGTCTTGAATGAGTTTATATTCTAAAATGAAGGCATCAAAAAGATATCATGCTGGTATTGGTTCACCAGCTCAGAAACCATGCTGACACTAGTATGAAAAATAATCGCAAACAAAACCAAGCCCTCGATAAGGGAGGTTAATTTGATGGCAACATCTCAGAAATATGATTAAAACAGGCTAGAAAAAATGCCAAACCCATTACAGTCGGACCTTTTAATGCCTTTCTTTGAAGGACATCCAAAGAAAGGAAGGTAAAAGTCAGGGGAGGTCAGTTCAGGAAACTCCCCCATTCTCTCCCACCCTGCACCTGTGGAAAATCCTGCAGGCCTCGGCAGAGGGAAGTGATGTGGCTGTTGTCCTGCCGATGACAGACATGAAGACATAACTGCAAAGCCTTCCTGTTGCTCTGATGGCGGCGGTTAGTTCTCTTCAGGTGCTGGCAGGGGATGATATCGCAGCGGGGTCCTGAAACACAAAAGATGTTGTTGTTGAGATGATTTCCCTTCATCCACACACGCATGGACACACCCTTGTCGGCCCATATGTCCCCTCCCTCCTCCTTTTTTAGATGAGCCAGTGTAATTTGATTGGCCAAGCTAAATATGGGTGAAAGCTGCAACCTTCCCGTCAGTGGGGTTGGCAGTAGTGGTTACCAGTGACTCCACAACACACACACACACACACTGGAAACTGCACCTGTTCTCAGCACCTATTCGTCAGGATGATGTAGCCAGCACATGCAGTAGCTGACAAAGATAGAAATCGCTATTCATCCCATAATCTGAAGGGCCAAGAATAACTGCAGAGCAGTCTTAATGATGTATTCGTTCCTGCTCGTAGGAAATCCAATATTCTGCAGGCTTTACTGTCAGAGAGTGGTGCATCCTCACCCATGAGTCAGGAGGGATAAAAAGGGGTTGGACAGGCAGTTTTATTTGATTCTGGCCTTGCCTCTGCACATTTATGTCCCTAATTGCATTCAGGGCAACTTAGAAAAAAAAGATTGAGCGAGGAAAGCTCAATGCCGTCTTGTTTTCCCTTTTAAAAGCTAGAATGTGTGTAGCTACTGAATCGCTCCTGTGGGACCCGACTGAATGGACACATTTATCCTGGGGTCCTCATGCACTTCCTTTTTCATTGTCCCACACTTTGCCAGATTCCTGCCCAGGCCTTGTGTTTGTTGGTTGGTGGTGTCGAAGCTTTGTAGAACGTTTTCCTCGGCGTGCTACTCGTGTAAAGTCCCCGTCCTTCGGAAACTCATAGACGGCCTTTTCAAATCTGATATATAAATGCAGAGCAGTGCGGAAAGTCTCTCTGTCTTAACCGTTAAAAAGAGAGCGGTGACATGGAAAAATCAGCTGTTGACAGGGTTTTGGTTTCATTTCTGGCTTTGCTGGTTCACACGTGAGAGTCTTTAGGCAAAGATCAGAAACAACCCAAATTAATTAGTATTAATGATGATGATGATGATGATGAAAAACCCTTTTAATATTAGAAATCATAACACATTTGGAATATCAGTCAAAGTATTAGCAGTTAGACAGTTCGGCCCTAAATAACACAATTAAACACACAACAAAAAGATATAAAACCTATTGAAAAAAAGTATATACTGTCAAGCGATGTCATATCATTATACATTATTGCAGTGTCATTGGTAAGTCACCCAAAATATTCCCCTGATTTGATTAGCAATTATTAACTGATGAAGGATAGGACTCCATGGCTATTGTGTTCCTGTACGTAATTGTCACCCGTCTTTGTGATGAACTGGTTTCTTTAAACAGCATCAACCAACATAGAAGAGACAAGTTGCACACTTGAAATGTGTAGTTGAATAACAAATTGATCTGTTATCAGAGAATAACTGACCACTGTTTAGATCATTGCGACACAGCTTTTTAAATGTGATGATTTAATGCTTTATTTTGAAAAAAATTAAGCTTTGATTAATGCCGATAATCGTTGCATTAATCATTTATGACGTCTGCATTAGTTGACATTTAGAAAAGTGAATCAGGTGTCATTGATGCTACATTCCTCAGCTGTCATTCCTGCAGGATGAGTCGGCTGCACGCTGTATGACGAGTTGTTTGCTGTAAACGGCATTAGTGTGCGGTGGTAATGTGACAGGCCGTACGGACAGGAAGCCATCTGGAGAATGTCCGTCTGAGCTGACGTTCACGGGAGGGCGTCCTTTTGTGGCTCCTCTGCCAGTTTCCCAGAAATCATGACAGCTGGTGACATCATTGGGTCGACCCTCTGGTGAGACATCACCGCTAGTGAAGCAAAACAGGTTAGGAAGAAGTACCGGTTCATCACAGTGTTCGAGAAAGGAGAAAGCAGAATTAGATGGAGAGAGAAGATACTTTAACTCTTAGATGCTAATCTAATTTCTTTTCTTCTTGCAGGAATTCGGATTGGACGTGTTGGAAGCTGGAGAACATCTGAAACTACAAGAAACGGTTTCTCTGCTGCAACAAGACCGTCTGCCACCTGTTGCTCTAACTTCCTTTGAACTGACAGGAGTGGGGAGGAGGGCGTCTTGTCCATCATGAACGTCACCTCGCTGTTCTCCTTCACCAGCCCGGCAGTCAAGCGGCTGCTGGGCTGGAAGCAAGGAGACGAGGAAGAGAAATGGGCCGAGAAGGCTGTGGACGCCCTGGTTAAGAAACTGAAAAAGAAGAAGGGAGCCATGGAGGAACTGGAGAGGGCTCTCAGCTGCCCCGGTCAGCCCAGTAACTGTGTGACAATCCCCCGGTCCCTGGACGGACGGCTGCAGGTGTCCCACAGGAAAGGTCTGCCGCATGTCATCTATTGTCGTGTGTGGCGCTGGCCGGACCTGCAGTCCCACCATGAGCTGAAGGCCCTGGAGTGCTGCGAGTACCCCTTTGGCTCCAAACAGAAGGATGTGTGCATCAACCCCTACCACTACAAACGCGTGGACAGTCCAGGTAGGTTCTTGCTGCAGACCCTAAGAAATGTACGAACCACGACATGACCGATCCACAAAAACACATTTATAATATTGACTCAGAGTCATGGTGAAACTCCATGTGCAACTATTATATAATGATGTTCAATCCCACCTATGTCACAGCAACCTGTGGTCATATTAGCTTGTATAACAGTTCTAACATCAGTTTATGAGAAGAGAAGTCATGAACTTTCACAATGAGGTTGACAGATTGTGTTTTTCAAAGGTGCATCGGCTTCTCAGAAAATGTCATTCGGAGAAAAGTGATACATTGCAGAAGGTTATTAAACTGGAATTTAACTTCGGTGACCAAGCAGTTAATCAAACTGTGATTCTCAGGTGTTTCCTTTTTCATAAAGACGCCAAAGAAATACTTTACGGTTTAACATTTCAATTTCAGGGAATGTACGAACAAGTTTCAGCTCAAAAAGACGACCTTTTTATTTTTATAATAACTTCTGCAGATGTTCGTTTGCTTCACTCTTCCATCTATTATCTTTTTGCCAGTTTAAAATGAGGAGGCTAAAAGCACCACAGGCTTTTTGTTATTCACAAGAAATATTAACTTAACACGATTTGACATCCAGGGTTAAGACATCTTCTTGGACTTCTTTAGATGCAGGACATATGAATGTCTATCTGGTCTTTCACTGAACTAAGAATGAGACTCAGCTGACAAGATAGAAGCAGCTGTGTGCCGGGTGCTGGAATAAGTGTCTGTGTGTTTATTCATGTGTGTGTGTAGAGCAGGAAATTCCATCTGGGGAAAAAGTGAGGGCTTTTGTTTTGGGCCTGTTCTGTACTGCTGTCTTTTTTTTTATGCACACGTGCAACCCACTCAGACACACACTCACACTCGCACCCAGAATCAGGACACACACCCACGACTGCAGCAGGTTTTTCTGAGGATGACTGAAACAGGAAACCAGTCGACCACATACAATCGGAGGAAGGAGTTGTTGCCTGCCTTGCACACTTTTTGTTTTGGCAGCGGTTGGAAGACCGAGGGCTGAGGTGATTCAACCCCAGAGCACCTGTCCGTCCACACTGCCTCCCCCCACTTCTCCCTTAACCACACAAAGGCGTACGCACACACATCCTGTCAGACTCCCTCACTGCTCTGCCCAACACCACAGCTGTCCACATGCCCCATACGTTGAAATGAACTGCTACATCGATGCACCGCAGCACACATGAGCTTCCTGGAGGAACATTCAAGATTCAAGATTCAAGATTCAAGATTCAAGATTTCTTTATTGTCACACCTATAAATGTCAGACATACATAGGCATGAAATTACGTTTCTCACTCAAACCACGGTGCAACAAAAACAGAGGACAACGACAGGACAAGTAACAGACAACAGAAAATAGTGCAACTAAAGACAGCAGACAACGACAGGACAAGTAACAGGCAACATAGTGCAAATAAAGACAGTAGACAACGACAGGACAGGTAACAGGCAACATAGTGCAAATGAGACAGCAGAGTGCAATGATGAAATAAAATACTGTAGAAAATAACAATACTGTACTGTTAAATACTATAAATACTGAAAAATACTGTAATATGTACAATTGTGCATTGAGG
>CAAKHC010019123.1:48349-59370 GCA_901007825.1 Macroramphosus scolopax
ACAAAGGCGTACGCACACACATCCTGTCAGACTCCCTCACTGCTCTGCCCAACACCACAGCTGTCCACATGCTCCATACATTGAAATGAACTGCTACATCGATGCACACATGAGCTTCCTGGAGGAACATTGAGATCAGAGTGGGCGTCTAAACTTGCAACAGAAGCTTTATTTATCTGCACAGGTATTTATAGACACAAGTGGAGCGTGCATCTCTACGGTTTGTATGTTACTGCACCTGAATGCTGCACCTCAAAGGATGAATTCCTCAAGAATAGCTGACTTCCGTGTGCCGTCTCACTGCAGAAATCTGAGACTCCGAGGCCAATACTGCTGGCTAAGACCAACAGAATGTGATACAAATATATCGTTTCACATTTGGATTTGGCAGGTTTGCACTCTCCAAGTGCATTTGTAGTTGTGATTGTGATTGTATAGTAATATAAAAACGGGATTAGAGCACTCCTACCTGATCTAACTCAACTCAAGCCTGCATCAAAACATGGGCAAGATGTTGTAGTATAACCACGAGGGGACCTGAAGTGTTGCAAGGAAACAAACGTTATCAGTATTGACTACTTGTTTCCAGTAAAATGAGCTTGTAGCTCTACGATAAGAAAGAGGAATTGCTTGTGTTCTCACACACGTTTATCATGTGAGTTATTGATTGTGGAAGTTCACGTTTTTAATGTAGCAGTGTTACACTGTTACCTGTCGTCGACAGGTTTAAAGATGTGGTCACATTCTGAGTCACTAACTATTGAACCACCTTCTGTTTTAACCTTTGCTGTGACTCTCTGTCCACAGTGCTGCCCCCTGTGTTGGTACCAAGGAACAGCGAGTTTAACGCCAAGCATACGATGTTGCCCCGCTTCCGCAATCCCCCGCAACAGAACGAGCCGCACATGCCCCAGAACGCCACCTTCCCAGAATCCTTCGCCCAAGCCAACACAATGACTTTCCCTCATTCGCCGGGGAACAGCTTCCCAAACTCGCCAGGGAGCGGCAGCGGCAGCAACGCCACCTTCCCCCATTCGCCATCCAGCTCCGACCCTGGCAGTCCATTCCAGATGCCAGGTGAGATCTGTTAATTCTAGGTTTCTCTTCCCTGCTCTTCCTCTTCACTGAACCTCAACAATGACCTCTGCTTTATTCTCTCCCTCCTCCCTGATACAGAGACTCCCCCTCCTGCCTACATGCCCCCGGAGGAGCAGATGACTCAAGATTGCCCCCAGCCAATGGACACCAACCTCTTGGTTCCGACCTTGCCCATAGAGAGTAATAACCGGCCAGGTAACTATGGCAGTAGCTATCTCAAACACACTCGCGTCCTTGTGTTCACAGTGATATCCTCCACATGAAGCTGCCTGCACCTGCGCTCCCTGATCTGCAGGTGCAACAACTTCTGGGAAACCCGGTTTGTTTTTTTGTCTCCCGTGGTTCAAAAAAAAAAAGAAAGAGATAAAAACCTGAGCGGTGTGCGGAAGGAATCCGCTCGTTCCCATCCAGACTGTGTTTGTGTGCCAGCTCAGGGATGGCTTGAAGCCTCAGCAAATTAAGCCAGACCTCAGAGCAGTTTTATGGGGCCTATAAAATCCAGAGCTTATGTCATCTCTGCGAGTGGTAATGACTTGAAACTCGTTAACGTTAAGAATCACTAATTACATCCAACTTTCAGATAGGAAAAGTGGTGCAATAATTGCTGCTATCTCAACGTTGTGGTTTCTTATCCTTTATTGTGCTGCACAGACACATGTGAACCCTGATTTCATGAATTCATTATAGACCACACAATGGACGCGGATCACAAGATCCATCCGATTTAAAGGGAATGTACGTAGATCCTGCAGTGCAAGAAGAAAAAACAGTGAGATGAAGAATAACAGCTGGACTTTAGCCTCAACTTGTGTTTGTGTCACCTCACACACAATGTATTTGTACTCTTGTATCATCACACGCTCGAGATCTAAAGATTCTGCCCCACGCATGATGACGGAGGAGCGGGAAGAGCTGTTGACTGTTTCTCTTGAAGTGGGAATTCGCTGAAGTTCTTTTCCACAAGCTGCATCCTGTACATAGGACATTGTTGGCCAGTTCTGGGAAGGGCACAGACAAAACACACCTGCTAGCCAGTGCCACGCTACAGAGGAAGTTTGGGAGAAGTATGTGCTTAGATAAACATAATTTATTCCTCTCTCAGGGAGGGTGATGCCAGCTGGCACCGGCTCGGCCGAGATACCAGGCACACAGGGATTTCTACTGCTCACCAAAGGCTGGCCGGCAGACCACAGACAGTCTGCATGCTGTAGGATGTGTCTAGATCGATTTTGGTCAGCGTAAATGTACACATTATGTAGCCGGTGGGTCCTATATGTTTGTTGGAATAACTGTTATGGGCTACAGGGGACAGTCTGGAGGAAATAAATGTGCGGATGAGTAAGATTGGCTCCTGGCAGCTTGTCTGCCCTGAAGACTCCACAGAGGAGACTTAAACGTGTATTAAATGGTCTGTCTTTGTATGTGCAGCGTGCTCAGCTCACTCTGGTGACCCGTTAATGTGTTTCCTGTGCAGATGTGCAGCCCGTGGCCTACGAGGAGCCCAAGCACTGGTGCTCAATTGTTTATTACGAGCTCAACAATCGCGTCGGCGAGGCGTTCCAGGCTTCCTCCACCAGCGTGCTCGTCGACGGCTTCACAGATCCCTCCAACAACCGCAACCGATTCTGCCTCGGCCTGCTCTCCAACGTCAACCGCAATTCCACCATTGAGAACACCAGGCGGCACATCGGCAAAGGTGCAGTATGCAAAGACGTGTGAATGCGATGCACCAAATGTCGGCGGACGAGACAAAATCAATGTTGAGTTGAATGGAACAATAGCAACACATTGAGTAAACACTTGAGTGTATTGATTGTAGTTTTAGGGCCTTTTTGCAGGTGTCCGGCTCTGATCCTCCGCTGCTTCCTCTCAGGTGTCCACTTGTATTACGTCGGGGGCGAAGTGTACGCAGAGTGCCTGAGCGACAGCAGCATCTTCGTCCAGAGTCGTAACTGTAACTACCACCACGGCTTTCATCCCACGACTGTGTGCAAGATTCCCAGCGGCTGCAGCCTGAAGATTTTCAACAACCAGGAGTTTGCCGAGCTGCTGGCGCAGTCCGTCAACCACGGCTTCGAGGCTGTTTACGAGCTCACGAAGATGTGTACCATCCGCATGAGCTTTGTCAAGGTAGGTTGATCCCATTTAAACGACCGACTGTGTTTGTACAAAGCTTTCAATGACTTCTGCATGGTTAGAAGTCATTGAAAGCTCTTTCTGGCAAAGAGTAGCAGTGTACGAATCATTGAGCTAGCAGCCATTCATCTGTAGCTCGCACTGATGATTCCAATGACAAGTGCTGTCGTTAGTTTTTGCTCATTAATGTGCCACAAGTGAGGTGAAAGGAAAATCTAAACTGTGTTTCCATGTGTTCCAGGGCTGGGGAGCAGAGTACCACCGCCAGGATGTGACCAGCACCCCCTGCTGGATTGAGATTCACCTGCATGGTCCCCTGCAGTGGCTGGATAAGGTCCTAACTCAGATGGGTTCCCCCCACAACCCAATATCCTCTGTGTCCTAGGCGTCACTGTCCTCAGCCCTCTGCGGCTGTCTGTAATCCAGAATTTTGGTCTAAGTAGCAAGAACAGGGAATAGCTGGTCCCAGACCAGCTTGTGGTTCAGCCAGTCTGAGGAAGTTTTGACTGAAACACAAGCTGGTCACGGGCCTGTACGATAAGGGCGGGTTGTTTTATGGGTGGGTTTGTTTTCTACTTGAAGGACGTCTGAATTGGGCACATTCAAAGACTGGGAGAGGAGTACGCAAATGAGCGTGATGCAACTGGAAGATACTTGATCTTTGTGACCAACTGTAATAATCCACCATCACACTCATCGTGACGCAAGTATCCTCCCTGATCTTGCTCCCACAACTTCTATTTTTCATTGTTCTATTATCCTGACTGGTGTTTCCGTCTGAATATTCCCTCCTCGATCCAGACATACATGTGTAGTTACCATAATTAAGGGACATTCCAAGTCACCGAAATTGCAGTCGGCTGCTCTCCAACGCCTGATTGCAATGAAGTTGGCATGAAATGTACTTATGACATGTACAAATTTAGCAACGACTTGGAGGATGAGATGACAAGTATGACTGAAAGATGTTAACCGACTCTCATAAAAAACAATATGAGGGAACATTTAAGGGGAGTTTGGGAGTATCTTGAGGGGGTTTAGTGTGGGCATGGCACGAAGAACACTAATGTTAACATGTTGCCCATGTAGTGTTACATTTCTGTTTCCAATGAATTAGAATTAAAATACAACATCGTGTTCAGATATATTCACTATTAGATATGTGCTGTGCAGTTTGGTTTTTGCAAAGCATAGTTTGGTTAGTGTAGTGCGACACATTTATGACTGTTAGATGAACACAAAGCCGAGGCGGCAAACACAAGTGCATCCTCACTTGCTCCGTACTGTACTCGCAACGGCAAGATCAGACGTTTTCAAGTACAGCCACAAAGAAGACGTCAATATTTCAGTAACTTTGCTTCACTCTCTTCTAACATTGACTGAGAAAAACTTGCTAAATGACTCTTATGGGAAAATGTTGAGCATTCAAATTTTTAATTATTGACTGAGAACGAGTCTCCATTAACTGTCGTCCCGATATGCCTTTTTTTTTTAATGAAATAGTTTGCCATTCATTTCTTATGCTTTGAGCAATCTTACTTGCTTTTAAACTGTTTTTACTCCTTACATTCTTTTTGTATTCTTGAACGTTTTTCTGTCGTGTTGGTCTGCACTTTCACACATTGCCTCTTTCTTTTTTTTTGTTTTTATTTTGTCTCCTTTTTCAGTTTTGCTCAGTAAAACTCCCAGAAAAGCAGTTTTATTCCATGAATATCAAGTCTCTACTGGAAGATTCAAATAAAAATGTTTCATTACTTGCAGCATGTCTGTCTTTTTGTGTGTGTGTGTGTGTACCAGCTTATGTTACCCTGACATTTGTTTACACGCTCACATTGTGGGGACAAAAAGCAACTCCCTTGACATATGTTATTCAAATTCAGGTAAATGCGAGGTCAGGTAAAGGTCTGGGTTAGGCAAACAGTGGTTATGTTTATGGATACAGGTGGTGCAAGTCCCCAGGAAGTACATGTAAGTCACTGTAGTGCCCTCTTAAGTGATGGAAATAACACTGTGTTCGTGTGTCTGTTTAATTACAGGCCACCCAGGCTCAGGAAATGTGCATCATGGTATTGTCAGGGATTTCCAGAAACGTCCACTAAACTGCATGTGTGTCTGGAGGCAGACCTTCAATTAGGCAGTCCGACTTTACAACTGCATCTGAATGCCAACTACAATAATTGCATCTTGTAAATCGCAATGGAAATGCAAAAAAGATATTTTCTCTTTTGTTTTTCTTTTGTTTATGACAATCCTGGAACAGTTCCAACAAGTCTACGGGAAGCTCCCCTGGAAATCACAATGTGTGTGTTTGTGCGTGCCGCAGTTTCATTTGACTGTACACGACTTGGGTGGCGTGGTTTTGTGGAGGTTAGCACTGTGGCCTCTTTAAGATTTCGCATGTTTCTCCCAAATTCCACAGTCAAGCACGCCAGGTGGACCGGAGACTCAGACCGTCTGAATGTTGGTCTACTAAAAGTTGCACAGCCGTGAGATTTAATGTCAAACTGTCCAAGCTGTCTCTTGACCTGGTTGGTTCCATCTAACTAAAGAGCAACAAGTGAATAAGGAATCTAGTTATATAACTTTGGTTCATAAGTGGCTACACCAGATCCCAAAAGGGCCCTGAAAGATAACTTTGTTGCATAACAATTGTGTTGTGGTAATTATAATAACTGAAGGCTAATTATGAATGGGATTATAAAAGTATGCACCACTCTACTGACACAAGGTTGTTGAATTTGGTTGGAACATACCTGGATTTGAGGCCCTAAGTATTTAACGGATATAACATTTACAGGTTATGTTAGGGGATATATCCTGGTAGTAGTTGGGGTTAGGACTTATGGTTATGGTGAGGAGTAGTTGAGATAACTGGTTGGGGCTAGGGATCATGTTTGGTGAAGGCTAAGGTGAGGGGAAACACATATTGCTGGGGATGCAGAATTCTGCACAACACCGGCAGCTCATTTTTGCTCCAGGGTCCCAAAGCAGGTTTTTGATACCCAGGAAAAAATTACAGAGAAAATAATTGGTGTAGTTCCTGGATATTGAAAATACACATTGACAAAAAATAAGTCTATAAGAAGAAAATATCCCTGCTTGTAAAATGACACAGATTGAATTTTCAGGAATAAAATAAAACCTCACAACCTCTGACGCCATCTGCTGGTCAAAGTTGTCTACTGTCATAATTTTTAGGTTATCACTTACGGTGATACATTTAAGTACGTTTGATCACAAAACCAACATGTCTGTTATTTGTTGCTTTTCTTTTAAATACGTTTATTTACTTAAATAATTTAAATATGTTCTATTGTGAAAGTAAATCGACGGAAGTGTTTCTCGGGGGCGGTGTCATGTGTCACCGGAAACAGGAAGAAGGGGGAGTGAAGCACAACCCCACAGATCCAAATAACCTGTAACACCTCCATGGGGCTTGTACGAGGTCAGCTTGTATTCCTGTTTCAAAGTAAATGTATAAACCGGTAACTAGTTTAATTTAACAGCGTTATTGTTATACACTTACGGTACCGGCCACGTAGCGTAGCGGCAACGTCGAGTGGACGACAACAGTTAAATTGGTGAATGGTAACTTTGGAACAGTTATCTTTGCTGTCTGTGTGTTAGTTATGTCACAGCTTTTGTTGCTTAAAACACCACTGTTATTTGTTACCCGAATCCTAAAACATTGTAACTGCCGTTAATGTGAAAGTATCTCAACTGTTTTTCCACCCTATTTCTCCTCATAGATGCCCCACTTGTACCATAAGATGGGACGGTTAAGCTCCCTTCTCCTCCGCCGTATCACCTCCCTCCCTTTTTCACACACCGTGCCTTCAGCCACCAGGACATGCTGCCTCCACCAAGGGGCCTTCACTGGTTCACACCCCGGTCACCAGAGCGCTGTTCCCGGCCACAGCTGCCAGCACAGGCGGGGAGTGAGCACAGCCCTCAGTCAGCACATCCAGGACCTGAGTGGGCCTGAGCAGAGGCTGCTGAATAAACTGTATGAGGGACTGATCGGGGGACAGCGAGCGTCCCTTGCTGAGTCTATCACCCTGGTGGAGACCCAGCATCCCAGGAAGAAAGAACTGGCCCAGGTTCTGCTGCAGAGGGTGCTGGCTTACCGGAGGGAGCAGGAGAGTCGTAATGGAGGGAAGCCATTGGCCTTCAGAGTAGGTGTGTGTGGTCTGGGTTTCTGTATTCAGCTGGAGTTATGAGTATAGACAAGGTCAAAGGAACTATATTTTAGTATGTGCAAACTGGGAATATGCTTGTGCAGTGCGCTGATGGGGATGATTTTTATTCCCATAATTCATCTCCTGCCGGAGATGAATTTCTCTCCCCTGCAGACAGGTGTATAAATCAACCTCGGGACATTGACCGCATTGACATGTTTTACGTTGTTAATGCAGAATTTCTTCTGTATTTTGTCACTCAGGGAAATGCAAAGATATGACCCAGCATAGTAGCCTGGTCATTTATTGATTGAGCTACATTTGAGGCTGTTTCAGAGACTGATAGACGCTGTGGAAGGTTATAATACCTTTATCTTCTTGGGTAGGTTAATCTGTTAGGGTGCACAGATGCAACAGCAACAGATGGTCCATCATCACCTTACTAAGACACGTGTCATGATATGGCAAATTTATGCAATAATAACTAGGTAAGACTAGTTCATCTCTATAGCAGAGATCAATGGTTCATGCTGGTAAGATCTAATGCACCTAATAGGTTTCCAAAATATTCTTAAAGCTTATTTTGCTCCCTTGGGTGCTTAACCATATATAAATTAGAGGTAGTGCTTTAGAATCTATCCTATAGCTAACCACTTCTTTGTTCATGTCTGCTGATTCTCAGGTCTGTCCGGTCCTCCAGGAGCAGGGAAGTCTTCTTTCATTGAGGTGGTTGGCAAGATGTTGACAGCACGTGGACATAAATTGTCGGTGCTGGCTGTTGACCCGTCCTCCTGCACGACTGGAGGTGACATCTGTGACACAGATGATACAGATGAATAGCTGTTACAGTGGTGTTTGTCATTCGCTACAAATGGGATCCTCATTCTTGTCGCAGGCTCTCTGATGGGTGACAAGACTCGTATGACTGAACTCTCCAGGGACATGAATGCTTTTGTCAGGCCGTCGCCGGCCTCTGGAACGCTTGGCGGAGTCACCAGGACGACCAACGAAGCCATCGTTCTGTGCGAGGGAGCGGGGTATGACATCGTCCTTGTAGAGACTGTTGGTAAGAAATGCTTGACTGATGTCCCCAAGTTAATTTCAACTAAACCTACATGAACTCTGCAGGCTTGAATTGCAGTTTACTTCAGTTACTATCACATTTAGTTTTCAGCATATTCTGTATAGGAAATATGACACATTTATTTCTTTGGTACCTGCATCACAATGGTACTTCAGCTTTGAAATGAATATAAGACCCACTATTCGAATGTCTTCTTTGCCAAGTATGAATCTAAACACTGCATTAGAAGCTTCCAATATGTTAGGATGGTCTAACATGTATGAGATTGAATGTCTTAAAGCTCAGGAATATTGATTGTGTCTCCTTGTGGATTAGTTTGGGGATTTGTGTGTGTGGTTATTGAGTTTAGTATAATTTACGTCATACTGCTGGTTCAGATGCGACACTGAAATCTTTCTTTGTCTGCAGGTGTCGGCCAGTCAGAGTTTGCGGTTGCGGACATGGTCGATATGTTTGTGTTACTAATTCCGCCAGCAGGGGGCGATGAGTTGCAGGTCAGTGAAAACAATCAGCTCCAGATCACAGAGATAGTTTCATGTGTTTGCAACTGTTAGGAAGAGAATATTAGATGTGCCATGTTTAATAATGCTGAAGTCTAATCAGGCAGGTTTGGATATTTACTCTAACAGGTTGTTAAAAAACAAGAATACCATTTAAGGCAGTTTAGAAGTTCTGCTGCTGCTGTTGTCTGCAACCAGACAAACTATATAGACAAAAGTATTGGGCCGCCTACACAATACACCTCCAGGAGCTTCTATGATGTCACATTACAAATCCATAGGCATTAATATGAAGTTGGTTGCTCCTCTAGCTGTAAGAGCTTCCACTCTTCTGGGAAGGCTTTTGGAGCGTGTCTGTGGGAATTCTTGCCGATTCATTCAGAAGAGCATTTGTGAGGTCAGACACTGATGTTGGACGAGAGGGCCTGGCCTGCAATCTCTGTTCTAGTTCATCCCAAAGGTGTTCATGGGGGTTGAGGTCAGAGCTCTGTGCAGGCCAGTCAAGTTCCACACCAAACTCATCCGACCAGGCCTTTATGGACTTTGCTTTGTGCACTGGGAGACCGTAATGCTGGAACAGAAAAGAACCTTACCCAAAGCTGGAAGCATAGAATTGTCCATAATGACTTGTTAAGATGAAGCATTAAGATTTCCCTTCACTGGGACTAAGGGGCCTCGGACAACCCCAGAGAAACAACCCCATACATCATCCCTCCTCCACCGAACTTTACAGTAATGCAGTCAGGCAGGTAACGTTCTCCTGGCATTCACCAACAGACAAAGAGTGAACCTGTGTTCTTCATATTGCAGGTGATGTATTCCCAACAGCACAGAAAAACGGGTCTAAATGATCTCCTGCATGCAACATAGGAAATTGAGCAGGATTCAATGTTGGAATTGATAAAGAGAGATAAGTAGAATTGCTAACGGCGTAATACCAACATCCATCCAGGGTATCAAGAGGGGCATCATTGAGAGGGCCGACTTGGTGGTGGTGACAAAGTCGGATGGAGACCTTGTGGCGCCGGCCAGGAGGATCCAGACTGAATACACCAGCGCACTGAAGCTGCTCAGGAGAAGCACCAAGTCCTGGAACCCCAAGGTGTGTGTAGGAGAAGGACTGTGTGTGTGTGTGTGTGTGTGAAGTGTCGAGAGAAAGAGACACACATTTAATGATTAGGACCTGCAGTATAAAGGCATTGTGGAAATAAAAGAAGCTAATTGACACATGTTCAACATTTGACCTGCTGAGCTGCAACAGCACCAGAATGACAGCACTAACCATTCCACAGAGGGGTCAGCTGACCTGGCAGGAGGAGGAGGAGGAGGAGGGGGAGGATAATGGTGGTGGTGGTGATGTCATAGCATTATGGTTACAGTACTGCAGTGTCTCACCCCTCCCCACATGTCCCGGCTCACCCGCCCGCCTGCCTGCCTTGACTTGTACCTTTATTCTCCCCGATGCAGCATCTGCCCAGAAGGCAAGCTGCCAGGCACCCCCGACCCCCCCATTCCTACAAACCCTCCCCCTCCTGCTGAATACGCTGCTGCTGTGTCATGCAATTTGCGTATTAGAAGCCTGGTAGCTCACTCTCTCTGTGTGTCTCTCTGTATTGACCCTGAGCGTTGCTTTGTGTCCGTCTGTCTCTCGTCTGCAAACAATCCAAAACTGAGATTAATTTTATAATGATGTATAACAGAGAAAAGCAGCTTATGATCTATATACGTGTTATAACACATGCAGAGTGACCAGGCCGCCTATTATTTCCACCTCAATCTAATTCTTCTGTTGCCTCAGCACCCTGTTTCAAATCATTAACTTAAAACGTAGCTTCTCCATGAGAACAGCTTCTTCAGACAAATATCCGTCTCCTCACTGGAGTCGTTTCCCAACAATAATAACCTAAAATACCTGATTGGCTAGACAGAGTGAACCCTCGGTAATGGTGTTGTTGTTCTCCAGCTCTTACAGGAAGATAACAACCAGATATGCAGTTCAGTTAATCTCAGTTTGATCAGACTCGT
>CAAKHC010019123.1:59390-74188 GCA_901007825.1 Macroramphosus scolopax
AATCCAAAACTGAGATTAATTTTATAATGATGTATAACAGAGAAAAGCAGCTTATGATCTATATACGTGTTATAACACATGCAGAGTGACCAGGCCGCCTATTATTTCCACCTCAAACTAATTTCGTTTCCCAACACTAATAACCTAAAATACCTGATTGGCTAGACAGAGTGAACCCTCGGTAATGGTGTTGTTGTTCTCCAGCTCTTACAGGAAGATAACAACCAGATATGCAGTTCAGTTAATCTCAGTTTGATCAGACTCGTCGTGAGATGATTAACTCTGATGTCGTTAGAGGATTCATAATTGGCTGTTGATCGCAGGCCTCCGATATTTACCAGCCTGTCAAATTTAACTTTCGCCGATTGCCATTTGATGTCAAATTAACTCCAAATGATTCATGTAATTTCATTTCACATTAGCGGGCTACAGATTAGGAATGATCTGTGAAATCAACACTGTAGCTGTTGAATCCGTCTCTTCCCCCCCAAACGTCTTTCTCTTCTCTGTACTCATCTCTGTGTAACGAAGGGATACACAGCAGGAGATGACAGTTGTATGAGACGTTTCCCACATCCTAAATGCTCTTCTGACTTCTCTCCATCCACTTCTGTGTTTGTTTTGAGGTTCAATGATCACATTTACTGCAGCATGAATTCACCCGTGCATCCTTCATCTCTCTCCGTCTTGATTCCCCCTTCAGGTGGTGCGCGCCTCCTCTCACACCGCTGAGGGCATCCCGGAGGTCTGGGACGTAATGGAGTCGTACAAGGAGGCCATGTTGGCCAGTCGTGAGCTGCAGAGCCGGCGGCGGGCCCAGCAGAAGGTTTGGATGTGGAGTCTGATCCAGGAGAACGTTCTCTACCACTTCCAGAATCACCCCAGCGTCAGAGAGGCTCTCCCACAGCTGGAGGAGAGGGTCACCAGAGGAGCCATCTCCCCCGGCCTGGCCTCCGATCTGCTGCTCAAAGCTTTCTTATCCTCATCTTCATAGTTATCACTCTTTTTGAGAAGGACAGACTCCCAATATTGTTGATCGGGATGCCGAATAAATCAGCACAGAGTGACACTTTGTGACCTCCATTCTGAGGTTGGAGCAAAAAGGAAGCAGTCCTGCTTGAGGTTTTAATCACCTGAGAAGGAAGTCAGACCTCCACAGACCCTTCAGCATGCTTTTATCCCAACCAGGAGACGGTGGTTGTCACTTCTCACCTTTGGACCACGTTCATGTTTAGACCGTAGACGGCGAAATCAAGTATTAAATCTGTGAGAGACCTTGTTGAAGCTGTAAGGTGAGGTATGATGCTCCTGTCTTCTTGGAGAAGAACACTACAGACACTCACTAACAAATGTAACGTAATGATGTCGACACATTGCAGGACTGTAAAGGACCTTTTACTTTACCCTTTACTTTTCCTAACAGGGTCATCGGAGGGGGAAACTGACTGGTCGGTGCTATAAATATTAGCTTCTGTAGTGGGAGTCTGATCTGTGACAAGCATCAGTCTCTCGCCCGCCCTTCACACACACTGATCATTGATAAACACTCGCAACCCAGAAAACAAGAGTATTAATGGGAGGATCAGGTCGGGTTTATTTGGGTCTCCTGTTTCTCTTGTTCGACTGCCATGAAAATAAAAAACGATCAATTTATTCTGCTGAAATAGTTTCATCTATTTGTGTTGCTGAGTCGAATAATTAGAATAAGAAAATGATATGATTCATTTAGAAGTGGTCGTACAGTCGGCCGGGCGTTTGTCTGGCCTGGTGTTTGCTCATCATCAGACTGATTATATAACTGCTGTGATTATTAGTCTGGAGATGTGTCAAAGATGTCATAACTTTTTTTTCTTTCTTTCTTCTCATTGTGGAGCCAGAAATGTCAAAGCTCCGTCTCCTCAGGCTGAGTCAGCTGCAGAGAGACAAACACACGTTCATTCTTTGAGATATTTACTTCATAATGCTCTGAACTTGTTGCACCACCAGAGATCAGAAGACCAAGAGAATCCACACCTGCACCTCCAGGACAGCGACTCCATACGTCTGTATGATCTACATATGTCTCATATTCAACTATCAGTGCAAACTAAGTCTTAAATAAGTATCTTTATGTGAATGTTTGACAAATTAGCAATTTATTTATTTATATTTTTCTGTTAATCTCGTGATTGATTCAACAGCTTCAACCTTTCCTCAGTGGATAGTTTGTTAGCAGTAATGAATGTGTAACTCGTCCACCTTCGGCGGAGGCACGAAGCTCAAAGTTATAAAGGCGTTGGAGGGAATAACATCAGGACAGGTGTAATATGAAGTGATCCAGCAAACAGACATGTACCTTTGACTGTTTATATTGGATTGCAACTCTATTGTTGACTCCGCTGAGGAGGTTACGTGTTTCGCCAGCCTCGGTTTGTCTGTTTTATTGGAGGGTTGAAACACTTTGCCGGAACTCGTTGGATTATGAACCTGAACAGTAAACACTTCACACAAAAAAGAGGTAAAAATAAATGGACAACATGAAGCTGTTAATATGACTTCTAATTATGTGAGTTTTCTAACCTCCTATGACAGATAATGTCAGAGGTTCTGTGGCTGTGACGGCAAACGTCCGGCCTCCTTTCGACACTTATCTGGACCAACTAGGAAGTCTTCAGATCTGCAGGATCTCAGGTCTCTTGATTGGAATTGGATCATGAATACTAAGTTTGTGTCTTTATTTAGAGGGTCATGTATATTTATACAGACCTAATAAGTATATCTAATTGTGTGCACTGGTGTCTGCCCCTGCAGGCGTGAGCTTGAACTTTCTTGGCCACTAGAGGTCCCCCTAATTCCACTCAGCCATGGATCCATTATCCTAATGACTGGGCCCTCGGTGCCAACCACCCCGCCCCAACATAACGCCCCCGCCTCCTGCCCTCCTTCCTTTTCTTTCCCGAGGTTGCCTAGGGTGCCAGGTCACTCAGAGGTGAGGACATCAGCAGCTGCCACTCTCCTGGAGCACAGGCTGTACTGTAGTACCGACCCTCCTCATGCTATTTTCAATCCTGACTGAAAACCGGGGAGGAGCGCTGCTTAGCACCGGAGGGTTGAGTGCACGACCACGGCTTTCAACCTTAACCCTCTTTTTTGAAAATAGCCAATATTTCATGGGGAATCAAATCTGCTGAATTATGTACTAATCCCTGCTTTGCTCTTGCTGGTCTGCTTTTGGAAGTGCTGATTCTGAGCCCCCCCCCCCCCCCCCCCCCCTCCCCAACCACTGGATTGGCTCCCAGGTCGCCGCTCGTTTTGCTCCCGCCTGCATACAAGAGGAAAAATGCCCCTTGAATGCAGATGGACTCATTAGATCCGAGCAACACCCATCTCCTCCATCATGCTGACACAAACACATAACATACTGTAACCGCTCCAGCTTTTTGCAAAAAAGTAGTGCCGCTCTGGACACTTTCTCCACACGCGTATACGTACACACGGTTGTCTCCAGTGTAAACACCACCATGTGGCTTTGCCAAGGAAGATTAACTCACATGCTGCCGGATCGTGTTCAGCCATTTTAGCCCAAACAACAGGGCCCATCCACATGTGTTTAGCATTTCCCTGGATCTCTTGAATGTAAGCAGAGGACAGAGGACTGGCTCTTTGATGAGGGTTTTTTTTTTAAAGGTTTAATGGAGGAGCTTACATTGACAGTCCTCCTTTGTGTCAGCAGTCTAGAGTCAGAATGCTTTCCTGGCTCAGGACAAAACAAAACCGTGGCCCTCATACTGTTGCAATTTCAGTCTGAAATCCCTGCTTTTCCCCACTCCAGACCTCAAAAGTCTGGAATGAGCACTGAACAATGGGCTGCGAGATGATATCAGTAAGCATATTGTGCATGTCACGCACAGATGGTTGTTTTCTTGTGTTATATTTTGGTTGTTTCTAGTCCCATCAGAGCGCAGGGGAAGCCCGACACTGAGCCTAATGTCAAACCGGCCCTCCTACCACGCTGATATGGGAGCCTGTGTGCATGTGTGTGTGTGTGTGTGTGTGTGTGTGTGTGTGTGTTGTATGACAACCGGTCACAGGCGGCTGATCCACAAAGCTTCGCCCCATCCCTGCTATTTGCTTTGCTCCTAACAAACAACCACATACCACCTCACTCGCCCGCCCTCCTCTCCTTTTTACACACATGAACACCCGTCCTGCTCGCCTCCTTCACATCTTGTACATACATACAAGCCATCCATCCCCTGTCACACACACACACACACACATACACACACACACACAAACACTGCCTGCTTTGTTGCCCGCTGGCTACGCTGCTGTCTCTCCGTAGTGACAGATGAGTGTGTGAATAGCGTTTCCTCCCCGGCTCAGGGCTCACTTTCAAGAACAAAACGATGCAAGGAGCCACACGCTAATGGGGTTGGAGAGCTGCAGCAGAGCCTGGCCGTGGATGTACGCTTGTAGATTTAACACCCGGCTCATTGTGCGGCTCCGACGGGTCGCCGTGCAGCCTCCTCATAAGACGACCCTTATGGCGACACGTCTTATTATATCGACCGACGAGATGGACGTTAATGCGGGGCTGCGTCGTGCGTGCTGTGTGCTCTCTAGCCTGTGGAGCGATGACACCTGGTTGGTATTTGAAGTGCGTCTCATTGCACGGGCTAATTCTATTTAACCTGGTGAAGTCTGCTAGATGGTACGGTCAGAATGCTCCAGGGAAACCAGTATGTACCTCTGCTTTATTACCCACCTGAGGAGGCCGGCGCTCCCACATATGCACACGCTTCACTGTTTGCTATGTGTAATTCACTGGACAGCCTCTGGGCCAGGCCTTCATCTGCAGGAAGGCGCGAATAGAGCCTTGGCGCCAGTAATTGGACTTTAGAACTGATTGGGGAACTTGATTGACCCCCGGTAATGGATTTGAGTGAATAATTATTTGTAGTTATGGTTGGAAGATGATATCAGGGAGAGAGAGACCAATCCCACTAGTGTGACTCACCCCTGCCGCCAGAGCAGAACGCTGCCAGCACTCAATTAATGAAATCCAGCTGCTCAGGCTCCCCACGTGGAGTGGCTGATCAAGAAAAATGTGCACAGGAGTCTGGTCAGAAAAAGGGGGTTATCTTCATCCAACCTTTCCCTTTTGCACAACTGGCAGCCCGTGGCCCATCACAATAGTTATTATAAAATCGTCTCCACTCCAGGTACGAGACATTAAGGTTGATAATGTCTCCATTATTTTTTAACTGCCGGTGGCGGTGCTCGGCGCAGCCCACGGCAGCCATGTTAATGAGACCTCTCAAGATGGTCGGCAGCGCCTCCGCAGGACACAAAATGCAATCACTCTTAATCCGGCACTTTAATTGCGGGCCAAAAGCCCGCCTAAGTGAATTCAGCTGGTCCGTCTCTGCAGGCGAGTGGTCGCAGCTCGAGAGCTCTGCAGCATCATTCCTGCAAAGTTAAACTTGACGTGGAAACAAATGCAAAGAGATGTGAGGCGGGACCACGACGACTGGAAGCGTCCTCCTCTCACGTAACTTTGAGCCGAGTCTTGAGGAGGTAATGTACAGGGAGAACAGCCGGCACCTTCCTAAACTCTTTTATCTTCCTCCCTTTGCTCTTTGATTGACCCACCTGCTCCCACATCATTATCCTCACCGCTCCCCTCACTCCAGTAAACGTCTCTCTTCTCCCTCTGATGCTCTTGCCTTCATCCTTCCATCAGTTCTCCTGTCATGCATCCCCGTCCCCTCCGCCCCTCCTCTTCCTCCTCCTCCTCCTCTCCCCCGTCTGTGTGACCCCTCATTGCCCTCTTGCCAGTCTCTATTATTTCTGGCTGCCCAGTGGCCTGGTCAGACCGGTGCTCCGGGGGCTCCAGGCGGCCCCGTGTTATGACAGGTAACACTGGGCCGCACACTCTCTCCCCGGTAACATGCGGAGGTCAGCCTGTCATACCTGTCCACAGCTCCACCGCGCGCGCACACACACGCACACACACACACGCCGCGATTCACCGTGAATGGATAACCCGCCGGACCGTAACCTTATGTCCAGCAAAAGTACGCTGCGAGATGCGGCGGAGTAGAAGTGCGTCGTTCTGCATTCTGTGCTTGCAAAACAATGTCTTTTTTTTTTTTTCTTTCTAAAGGCCTCACATGATGTGTTGCTTTTACAGCCTTGGCAACCAGAGGGAATGCTGTCTTTGTTCCTGTTTAGCGCAGAGAAGGATTTAACTGTATAGTGGTTGTTAACTACCGCTAGACTCTCTCTCTCTCTCTTTTGGCTCTGCTGGCATGGCCTGCTCTCTGTGTTAATGACCACTCAGAGTTGCTGCCCTGAGGGGGCTGCAGGACAGAGTCAGCCAGCATCAGACCCTCACAGCACCTCCAAGACCATCTGCTCAAATAAAAGAAAATATGTTCCACATTTTTTACTTATCCATTTACTTTCTGCTCGTAAGTGGAAACGCCAAGTCGCAATTTGTTTAATTCATAACAATATTTGACGGGATGGGATTACATCTGCGGAGGCTCCGGGAATGTCCGCCTGCCTGTGATGTCTCATTTATATCCAGCTGCCCTCTATCGACCGGTGAACAGCCAGGTTTTGTGAGGTACAGGGCCAGTAATGTCATCCAGTCATCCTCCACCCCGCCGAACAAGCTCCGTCCGCCCAGGACAAGATGGTAGCGCCCCGGTAGTCGATCAACGGTTGTTGTTACCGTGGCATGTTCCTGGCTCCCCCGCCTGATCCGGGGCAGCACCCCTCACTACCAAGGCCTGCGAGGGCCAGCGGGGCCAGCATGGGTTTGTCACGCCAGGTTGACATTTTGGGGAGCTTTGCCAGGACACCATAGCACATTTTGTCCTCCTGGACAAGTGGCGTGGGAGTGAATGTGTCAACTCGGGCAGATGGGCAGGCGTCAGTGCCAACCGCACTGGACCGCACCGGACCGCTGGCCTGGCAACTGTCGGCCGGCCAGCCAGACGTAGCGCTTCCTGGCACATCGCGGAGGGGCAGGTGTCTCCCTCTAGCTGCGAGCTCTTTGTGCAGCTTCTCCTGCAGCTTGTGTTCTTGGAGCTTTTGAGAGGAGGAAAGATGTTGATACAGAAATGATGGAAAAAATGCACTCAGGCGTCACCTGACTGTTTGTCAGAAGGAGAACGAATAACAGATCACGAAACGTCTGATTATTATAAGAACTTTTGATGATTTTTACTTGCCACATTTCACAAAAAGACATCAGGGAGAATCCTGCAATGATACAAATGGAAATTAAAATTGACATTTTCTTTCCATTTCTTTTTATGTTAAAAGTTCTCACATCGTTTGCAAATAAATTGATGATGAATTTTCAATATTTTAGTAGTTTCCAACCCAGAAGCTCCCTGATGGTGTTTAATGTGTAGTACGTGTCCTCTGTCATCTTCTCTAAAGCTACTTTGTGACCGGGATGACTGACAATGTTTGTGTGCGGCATCTCGTACGTCCTCGGTCGGCGTGCACTCGTGTTCCTGCAGGAGCGGGTCTGCGACGAGCTGCGCATCCTAGACAGGCCAGCTCGGAGGGAGCGCCATTAATCTTAGCTAAATCAAATAAATCAAGTGCACTCTACAAAAGAGCTGTCAGTGTAATTGTTGTGATAGCCATTCCCCAGCTACTCCAGGGGCAGCTCTATTGAGAAGTGTGCCAGGGAATGCACACTCACCGCTGTCCAAAAAAAAAAACGTAAAGGGCTCTGAGAAAAGATACAGCCGTGGCCGAGACCTGAATGAAGACATCTGAAGCCACCCAGTACCCCGTTGAACACGGCTGAGTGATGAGATTTAAGCATCGTTGTGCGATGCTCCGACAAGGCCGATGCAGTCCAGCCGGCCCGTCTTTGTGTTTGATCCTCAATGTTAAGACCACAAATGTGCCGCAGTTGGCAGCGCCGTTACATATTTCCGCTCAAGAGAAAAGCCACTGAGGTGATAAGACATCCAACCTAATCTCCGGCCCCGCGCCGTCCCTTTGCATCCGCGCGGGGAAGAGCACAGTTTGGTATTTACGTTTAAGGGAATGCCAAACCGTTTCAAGGCGACCATCTTGGTTGTTGCGGGGATGAGACGGAGGGGAGATAATGGGGACGGAAAGAGCAGCGTTTGAAAAGGCTGCGCTGCCCTCGGTTCCCCTCTCAACCACCGAGGGTTAAATGAAGATCTGGGCACCTTGGCAACCAGTTCTGCTGTTCATCTCCCTCTAATTCAGCTGTGAAACCTGCTGAACAGGCTGATCGCATCAGTCAAAGATAACCAACCTGCCGTTGAGGAACCTTCAGCAAATGTTTGTGCATGTTTGGTTTAGGTCTATTTTTAACAAACATCCTCACAAGCTTCGTATGTCTTCTACAAGTTTCCAGCAGATGGTGCCAAACTGTATAATTGTGTTGTAGGCACATTAATAAACATACATCGCTAATTATCACGTCCAATAACAGGAGCCCGGTGGGGCGAATACCAATATAGTTACAAGCTAAAAATGCGAAAAACTAGCCCAAATCTGTCAACGACAAAGAGTTCGACATTTGATCCGGATCAAACTGAAGTTAGATCCAAGTTGGGCCAAGAGACGCCTGGTGAAAATATTAGGAGAAGCCATCAGTAACGTTGTGCATGACAAACACTCCAAAGGTAAAATATGACCTCTAATACTCTCATATTATACTCATATCATATTAAATGTGATTAAATTGCCTTATTCAAGGTTTGAAAGGAATCAGATGAAAGTCGGTGTTTTGTATGAGACCCACATTCATCCTCTTTTCAACAAGAAAGTCACAAATATTTAACTGCACCTTTTCTCCTTGAGACACAAAAATAGGGCATGAAACGGCTTCTCGCACGCGCCGCGATCAAACCGGCCTCATTCCAAACCCCTCGCCATCACTCAAGAGTCACAAAGTACATCCAACAGCAAAGGTTAGAAAACGTGAAAAAAGATGAAGAGACATGGATGGATGCCATCTCTGTTAATTTGTTTGACCCACTCTCGTCTCAAATGAGAATGGATGGAGGGATTCCCGATGTCTTGATTGGAAGATGGATGAGTACACAGCTTTGGCTTTAATTGATTGAAGACAGGAATTCAGTTAGGGGTAATTAAATCATGGAAATCATTAAAAAGAAAAAAAAAAAAAAAGCTCAAGTGCACGAGATAATTAGGAGCGTTAACCAGGTTGCGATCAACCCTCAGAATGAAGCCAGCTTATTACCTCCAGACATTAAGTTTTCATGGCAGTCGGTGTAAAGCGTCAAACTATATTCACATTTAGGCAATTTGAAGATGCTTTTTGTGGATTTCTTGTCTTAATGTTTCTGTTTACTTTCTTGCCTAATTGGTCTCCAGTCTCCTTCTCCCGGTTACGGATTCCCAGGGTCAGCCGGGGTTCAACGTTCTACTTCATTACTCCATCCGGGGAAATGAGGAGCCTGATTAGTTTGGGCTTGACCTTGGGCTATTCTGTTAAGCTCTACCCTAACTAAATCTCTGCTCTTCAAGTCTCAGCAGACCCGGGTCGCTGAAGTCATCAACTGGCAAAAAAAGTCTGTGTATTGATATTTATAAAAAAAAAAATGAGCAGCTTGTCGCTTCTTTTACTTCTAATCTGCTGAGAAATCGGCGGGCTGGCGACTGTCATAGGACGCCATGGTAACGGGAGAGCTTAGCAGCAGAGCAGTGGGCCGGCCGGCGTCCGATCCATTTCAAATACATGATCATTAAGTGGAGCAGCACCCCCCCCTTTCCTCTCCTATAACGTGTTTGTCATCCCGTTGGATTGGCCGCGCAGTAGCTTTATATTTGAGGCAGCAGCCAGCGGGGGGGTATGATCTGTCCCCCCCTGCTGATTCAGGCTGGCCAAAGTTTGGATGTACCAGGCCTAGAGACTTTTGGGTAATCCCCCCCCCACCCCCACCACCACCACCCAAACACCCCCTGCAGTGCTTCCTAAATCAGATTGCTGCTGACCCCCACCAAGTGATGTCTCACCCCAGAGAACGGGGAACAGGGCGCAGCGGGGGGCCGGGCAGGCAGTGATGCTATGCCCCCGGACTGGGCACCAAACTTGCATGTAAATACGTGTCCCGCCATGCGTGTCCGACTCAGCTCAGCGGCGGCGAGTGAGTGACGCGCTGCACGAGCCTGCAGACGATCCCTCGCTGCTCTCAGGTGTGGATTGTCTGGTTTTCCTTGCACACAACTGAACGTTGCATCGTTGCATACATACGCATGAACAACTTGTGCACACTTTTAGGAGACGTATAAACATGGACTTTCAATATTCCCTAACTCATCTCAGAGACAAGAGTTCCAAAGATGAACGGATCCGTGAATCAACAAGTAGCCTCAGCGGAGACGTGTTCTACGCAGCTCTCGCTCTGGCTTCCACCCATACCAAATCGATTCCAGAGGTCATTTTCTTTCTTCATTCTCTATTTCCTGTGCAGCAGCGGTGCTGCACTGAAGGCCGTCCATGGCAGGGCCTCTGTGCTAGGACTCGGTGTGTTTATTTTCTCTGTTGGGGCAAAAAAAAAAAGAAAAAAGAAGGAGATCTGTCTCCACTTAGCAAAGCCTCGGCTCCGTCACAGGCTGAGAGCCCAATGGAGGATGAGGGGCGGGTGAGGAGGGGAGATTCTTGGAAGCATCGATGCCAATTGAAGCACACACGGAGTTTACTTTGAAAGAGACGAATGGAAGAAAAGAAGGGACAGGTAAACAGAGACGAGGGAGCGGCGAGCCGACGATCCTACGGTACAGGAAGATGTATGGAGCGATAAGGGGAAGGGGTGAGGTAGATGTAGGGAGCAAAACAGGGAGCAAGGGAGAGACAGACAGAGAGGCCAGGCAGCTGTGAGCTCCCACAGACACGCACTTCTGTCTAAGCAGCTTTCCTCTCAGGGCGGGGTCACGGCGGGTCACGGTGGGATTACACTTTTGGCAAACAAGAGGGAGCTCCTCTCTCACAAAGCCGCGCACGACTCCCCCATGACTCGCAGCAGCTGTAATAAAGCCAAGGCAGCCTGAACCTACAAACAAAAAGCTAACGCGCTATCGATCGACAGCGGCCAACTTTCGTGAGGTGGTGTCGAAAGGTCGACATTGTGCAGACAGCTCGGGCCGGGGTGAAGGGCTATTATTGGCCTCATCACAGAGAGATCCTCACTTTGTAGACAATTTCACCGAACCTTCGGCGCAGGAGTGGAAATATTATCCGGGCAAATGAAGAAAAAACAGCCCCGTACGAGAGCGCGATTCTCCAATCACAAAATCCAAATGAAGTTTTTCTATCCTTCCCAATCAATAGCCAGCCCCTGCAGTGCCTGCGTGTCTCTGCACTTGCTAATCAACACTTCCACTCATAGGGAGGTCAGCTGAGCAGGCGCGCAGTGCCCCGAGCACTGCTTTGAACTTAATTAAGCAGCTTTAAACACAGCCGAAAAGATTCATTAATACACAAGCGAGATGAGCAGCTAGATGAGAAACACGGCCCCTCAACACAGGAGTCGGAGCTTCGGATGGCTGTTGAACCCGCATGGGTCAACATAGAGGGTAAAGAGAGGGAGGTCCCACAAGGACTTCCAAATATCTAGGATTGATGAACTCGCTGCTCCTCCTGATCGGTACGAACCCTGAAACACGTGAAGACGGATCCAGCCGGATTCTCGGGCAATGCAGAGATGTAGAAAGACAAAGAGAGATAAAGATGGAGGTGCTCGTGCACCAGGAAGGCTGCAGTGTGCCACCAGGGTGCTGTGAGGCAGGGCCTGTTAAAGGAGAGCTCCAGACCAAGGTGTTCTATAGCTCGGGGGCTAACGGTGATAAATGAGTCCCTTAATGTCGGCAAACACTTTATCTCTGCTTCATCTGTTTTCATTAGGCAGGGCCAACCTTTGGCTGGCCGAGAACGTGCTGTAACTTTCATTACTACAACACAGGGAGGAGATGGAGAGAGACCTCCCATCGGTCTAATAAAAACACCAGCTAGACACCATGACAGATCCTATTCCTTATTATTATGATGGCATGCCACCCGTATTAATTAGAGAATGGTTTGTCCCTCGTAGACGAGCAGTGCTGGTTCCAACTCCGCGTCCCCGTCTCCCCACTGAACGATCCTTGTTCTGCTTTTTCTTATCGGCGCTTTTATCTTTTCTCACTGCTCATTTTTTATGCATTTTCCGTGCAAGTCGCTCCGACAGACCTTTGAATTTGAGTGTTTTTATTGCTGCGGAGAAAAAACAATCTCACCACTTCTCACCTACTTTGTAGCTGTTCTGGAGCTTCGCAGTCGCGGGATTGGAGGCGCTTCGGTTTACTTTATTTTTCGGAGCACTCGAGAGACTTTTCTCATCCTTGTTGGATTAAATATCTCAGAGTTAAAGTTCCTCCTTGACCCGGAAAACCCGCATTTAAGTAAACTATTGTTTTTGCTCGTGTTGGTTTGTTTGTTAGCAGGATTATGCAAAAACAACCCGTCCGATTTTAACCCGACTTGTTGGAGGGGCGGAGGACGGGCCAAGGACGAACACATTAGATTTTGGAGTAGATCTGTTAAACATATAGGACATATTTCAAAATTTGTTTTTTATATTACAAATAGTTGGCAGAAGTTTTGTGCTCTCTGAGTCTGTCAACATGATTACACAAAAACTAGCCACTCCAGTAGTGGAACTCCCGACATGGATTACTGTCAAAGCTGTCGAGGAGCCTCCAGTCGCACAAAACAAACGTGATCAACTCTGTTCAATCACTGGTGATTTTCCAGAGAAGAGAGTCGCCTGTGGCCTGCTGTATTATTGATTACTGATTTTTATTCTATGAAATGTAGAAGTGAAAATTTGTTATTATGTCACAGTCTTTCCTGTGTAATTAAAACAAATATGATTATTATCCAACGATCAAAATTGTTGTTGGATCAACTAATCAGTTAATCAATTGTTTGTTTCACCCTCTGGATTGTTTTTAAAGAAACCCCTCTCAAGTAACAAGATGGACAGAAGAAAGACAAACAACCGACATAATATCTGATGTAAGCTTTACTTTCAAATCCTGTTACATTTAGATCTGGCGAGTTGAACATAAAATAATGCCAAAACAAAGAAAAACAAAATACAAAAACCCAAAAGAAAAAAAAAACAAAAACAAAAAGTACAAATGATCTATTTACCAGTTATCGTCACAACCCTGTACAGCCTTAACAATGGAGTAATAAAAAAAAGCTTTGTACAGCATATACCAATCGTTACCAAGTGCCAAAAGATAACATAGTTGAGCCTTTTTTTCTAATCATAAAATACAGCCAAACTTAAAGCCAACCGATTGTAGACAGTGCAGTGTGACGCAAACTAAATGCAACCGAGGGGGGAAGTTAGTTTGAAACACAACTAAGTGCTAAGAGCTAGAGAGGACAATGTCATGCATACTCTGAAGTGCTGAAAAGGTAGTCAAGCTTTTATAAAAGGTCACTGTGCTGCGTACAACTGGGCATAAAAACAAAACAAAAACAGGAGGTGCTAAACAATCCTCAACAGGACGGGGCCCCGTTGACTTCTTTAACATTACACTCAAACGAGGGGAACAGAGATAAGTGCAGCCATTCATGATTACGCTTTGTTAAAAAGGCAGACAATTAAAAGAGCGTCGAGAGAGGAGACATTCTTTTCATTTCTAGTTTTTTTTTTTCTTCTTTTGGACCCTGACAATTAGTTTGACTCATTTCCAGAAGTCTCAGGTGGTTTCCTTCCACCAAGTGGCACTAGAGTATAAAAGATAACGTAGATAGGAGGGTGTGTGTGTGTGTGTGTGTTGGGGGGGATGTTCCTTTCACTCCAGAGACAGCATGTCACACAATGACAGAACAAATAATAAAAAAAAAAGAAGGGACAAACAAACATCAGTGTAAATGGGGGAGACAATCGAGGCGTGACTCCGGAACAGGACGTGACGGATTGAATCCTAACATCACGTCCGGCTGCGAGTTACATTTGGTCTAAAACAATTCATGTTCTCTGTCCAATTCGACATAATTAAAGTAGACAAATGAATAAAAAAAAACAAAGTATTTATGATATGAAAATGAACGTCAACAAAAGGAGGAAGGAAAATAATAAAAAAGAAACAACAATCCCTTTACAAATGAGGGATTTTTGGCTTGAAGGCCACTTAGGAACACAAGCGCCATCAATAACGGGTAAAGCTTTTCCAAAATAAAAAACGCTATGGCCGCGTTATCTCGCAAAACACTTACGGATAAATACATATTCTCACCATGAAGAAAGTGCAGCACTGTGCAAAAATCACAATTTAGCCTGGGACCTTTAGCTTCCCAGGAGGAGCTCGACCTCTAACTGTCTAATTCATGCAATTTGTATTCTTTTTCTGCGGTTCCAAAGAGGCGGATGTCCTCTGCACCGTGAAACTAAAAGGGTTGGTGGTTGAGTCGTTTCCTAGCGAGCTACCGTCCGTCTACGTCACATTATAGCATCTCGGTAGATTCAGTTTGCATTTCAAAAAAGAAAAAAAAAGGAAAATAAAGGTTTTAAGTGCTTTTGGCTTGAAGTGTAACTACATTAAGTGCAATTAAAACTTAAACGTGACAGGGGGAGGTTGTGTGTGTGTGTGTGTGTGTGTGTTAATGTTACAGTGGTGCACCAACAACATTCAGACCTTTGATGTCTTCTGGATAAAATCCACTCTTACAGGTACTAGTTTGGATGTTCTCCTGTCTCTGGAGGACTCTGCATGCGGCTGTTTGCTGC
>CAAKHC010019123.1:80814-121560 GCA_901007825.1 Macroramphosus scolopax
AACTGCCCCCCCCCCCCCCTCCCCCCTGCTGACCTGAGCTAACTGTTGCCTGGGCGTGTCCGAGCAGTAACGTCTGCAAAAGCATGTGAAAGCATTTGTATCCACATGGAGGGGACGCCGGTCTGCACTGAGCCTGATCCTCATAAAACAGCTCAAACAAACAATACAACTGTACATCCCATCCAACACCTGGTGCGGACAAAAATAAACCTTTATCGTTGTTGTACAGATGAAATGATTTCCTGTAAATTTAACCCATCTTTTACGGAGCTGTGGGCAGCTGCATGCAGCGCCCGGGGATCAACTCCTGTTCTGTCTCCCAGTGTCTTGTTCAGAGAGGAGAGTTAGTTCCCAGTAAACAGGACTGGGACAACCAGTCACTACTACTATTTACATCTTTTCCCCCATCAGTACATGTGTTGGGCTGCGTCCGTCGCAAGCTGCTACACTGCAGACAAAAATCATTATTTAATCGTCTTACATCATCTGAAGTTCCCGACCTTAGTGACACATCCACCTGACCCTCCTCTGGCCAGCTTACGTCATCGTGTTACAAGAGCTCAATTTTCCTCGAACACACTGAAAAAATGGTGCTGACGTTCGAAAGATTTGCACACTCTGGAGTCAGGTGTCCAACAGCTCAGCTGGACGGGGAAAAGGAAACGGTTTTAGTCCGGATGGAAGGTTGAAACGGAGAGATGACGGGGACGAAGGGCGGGTCGTGGTGCTCTGTGCACTTTACTCTCTGAAGTTCAAACACAAGACCGGACTACGAGAAAACTATTAAAATCACTGCGAATAGAAGGACGGGATGTGCTAGTAAACTTCAAGCCACTGCATGTGTGTCCATCTTGTGTGAGACGGAGATAAATGCCGAGCCGGGCAACGAGACTTAAAAGATGGCCACAGTAGCATCGTAAAGCCAGCTCGTCTCCAAAAGGACCCGAGGCCTATTGATTTTTTCCCCCTCAGGCACGATAAGGACCAACCTTCTCAGATAAACAAGGCCACTGTGGCCTCTGAAAGACCCCTCAGCTGTCTGGGTTGGACCGTCCCACCCACCCACATATAGACACACATACAGTGGAGGAACAAAATATCAGCAGTAAACTGGACAAAGCTGTTTAAGAGTAAAAACACTCTTATCGATCACCAGGGGTTCAGAGGAGCAGCTTTAAAAGTCCAAAGACGAGGGAGGAGGCCGTCCCATTCTACTGCTTGTCTGTCCTGCTGACCTTTGACCTGACCTGTTAATCAGGCAACGCATAAACAGTGTTTAGTGATTCCTTCCATTCTTTGTTAACTATAATCTGCACCTATAATCTGATTTTACCTTTCACATAATCCCATCGATCCATCAGAGTTCAGTGATGAAAAAAAAAGGCTCTTAAAGGATCAATCCACCAATTTAGTGTTGCACAATATCAGCCAGACATTCTTCTCTGTCAAAGCCGATGTGTCCACATTACCCATAATGCAATTTGACCGCTGACAGCGCCAAGGAAAAGTTTGTCGGTAGCAGCTAACGTAGCCCCGAGCGGGTAGCCTCAAGCAGACGAGTCCCAGGCTACAGACGTCTGGTAACCTCACCTCCTCTCTCACTCTTCGCACCCGGAGACTTTTCAAACGCGTAGTCGGGTTTTGCACATTTCCAGCTGAAAAGTTTAACAACGACCTGGATGGTGTAAAAACGGTGAAGTTCCCCTTAAAAAAGGTGAAAGTCAGCTCTTTCACCCTCCGATATTTTAAATTAAACCCAATCTGCTGGAGTACAGAGCCAAAACAATAGGAAATGTGTCAGAGTCCAACAACCGCGCTGTGGTTCTATTCTGAGCTGTGAATAAGAGCCACAATGTGGAAGCTGCCACCCACTCTCACATGCCAGAGTCATTTTGAAAATAACTCCAGATTTCTAGAGGATGAGATCTGTTCTTCTCTATAATTCAGGAGCTGTTCTATTAAACTGCTGTTTTATTAAACACAATTTTATTAAGCAGCTGAAGTAATGAATGAGTCAATTATTTGATCTATTAAGTTGGTCTGAACTATATTGAATTCATGTCTTTGTGTCAAGTGAAAAAAGCCCAAATTCACCTTGATTTTTGATGCCGTCTGTTTTATTTAATAGGGAACTAAATATCTAAAACGTTGTGGACAATTGAATCATTGAATTCAAATAATATGATAAAACTATGATTATTACATTTAGTTGTGATTGAAAAAAAATATCCTAAGTGCCCCTTTTCAATAAAATACAAAACAGGTTACTCGGGTTTTTCAATCTCACATTCCCTCTTTTAGAGACGTACGTCGATGTAACTTTACAGCCCACGAGTCGGAGAGGAGCCGTTGATCAGGATGAAGATGTGTTTCACTGCACAACACGCCGACTGAACAGGAGACATGAAGGCAGTGAGGCAACACGGCGGACGGAAGTGAGGCGTTAAGTGCGAACTTGTGGCATCAAACAAATGATACAGGACAAACACATGCATTTTATAACGTTTGATTGTAGTATTTTTGTACGTTCTCCCTGCAAATATATACTTGGACTTCGTGTCCCAGCATGCATTAGGGGAGCTGAAGCTGTAACGGCACGGTAGACATCCTTTATGTCAGAATATTCTCGGTTTATTATGAAACTTGTTGCACAGGTGTATCTGTTTATTCTGTTCATCTGTCCAATAGGACGACGGCCGTCCATGATCGAAACGAACCGTCTCCCCTCACTGGAGATTCACGCCGTAGCCTGCCAATAAAACCACAGAAGAAGTGTGTGCACGCACGCTCTGCAGTAGGAACAAAGAGAAGTTCTGTGGTTGTGAGGAGAAGATGCGGACACAGTGGATATTTTACAAGTACAAACACAGGGCTTCCATTCATCCACCCCCCCGCCCCGCGGTCGCTCTCTCTCTCTCTCTCGTCCTTCCTTACGAGCCCCCCCTCCTCAGTTGCCAGATGCTATTGATTATTACATTTTCTGCATTAATTGTAATTAATGCATGTAATTTTAGTACAAATGATGCTGTTAAATCCGAACCCCACACAAACACAAATTAAAGCGAAGCGAAGCTGGTTGCACCATCAGGGAATCTCTACCTGCATGTCCAGTACTAATGTGGTTCTTCATGTCGTTCTCCTCCATGCAGACATAGTCACAGACGCTGCAGCAGAGTGAGAACATCCACTGCTCCTTGTCCACATGGAGCGACATGTGGCCGACAAACTGGGCATTCAGCTCCGTCTGGAAACCACACACATGGCAGCTGGACAGAGAACAGCGAGGGAAAAGGAAGGAAGATGGCGAGAATGAGAGACAGTCAGCTGCAGTGTTATATTATGCCTGCATATATTTGAGGAAGCGCAGTTTGGCGGGTACATTTATCGATTTGATAGAGAAGTAGCTCCGCATAGACGGCTTGAAACATATTTTCACAATTCAGACACGAGGAGATTTTCTAATCAGTGGCCGCATAATAAAATGAGGAAGGAGATTAACAAGCAACTAGGAAATAGTTCAGTAAATAAACCCACATATTCAGATCTTGTGCAGATTAAATGAACAATATATAATGTGTTAGTTAGTGAGGTTTAGTTGGACCGGTGAGTCCTGATCCACAACTTCACGGCTTTAAGTGTGTGTTTTCACTATATTATTCTCTTTCAGGAATACCGTCGTGTTCGGAAGATCTGGCTGGATCGTTACTTGTTTAAGTTGTTGAATGGAGAGAGATAACGACTGCTGGGCGAGCTAGATTGACTATTAACAAGAGAGAGAGCGATGCACTGTGAAGTCAATTCATACACTTCTTTAAGCCGAAACCTGCAACGCCACGGCTGACAGGCAGCATGCCGCAAAACATTTAAATAAGTCAACATATACATCAGGATCTAATTTGGCATCAGAGAACAGATCCAGTTCAGTCAGTCAGGAGCTTTTCTATTATCTCTTTCGGCTCAAGACATGTCAGAAAGGAGTCGCTCATATACTGTCATTACTACCTGTAGTAGTAGGGGCAGTTCTTGCGCTCTGCGGAGTCGGCTGTAACAGCGCTGACGATCTGGTCAGTGTCCGTGTGGACCAGCTTGACAGAGTGGATGGTCAGGTGCTGATTGAGGTTAGCCCTGCACTTGGCTGCGTAAGGACACAGGTGACACTTGTACTTCCTCTCTTCTGCAACAAAACGAACACAGACACAGGAAGACCTCGAGTTACAGCAAACATCACCTCGGATGATGTTTCATTAATCACCTAATGCCTCACCCGGCACCACCTTCGCGTGACCCCGACTGTAACTATGATCCGGAGGAGAGGAAAACAAACCCTGAAGAGCTCTAATTAAACCGGCTTTTCGAGGTAGCACCCGAATACGCCTCCAGATAATCATTTCAGACAAATATTTGTATTATTTTACTATTAAATTTGATTTTAAATATCAACATACCAACACATGTTCTCTCAGTGGCTCCCCGCTCAAACACACACATACACTCACACACACACACTCTCTCAAACACACTCCGTTTGCCCCAAGGACATGAAGCCAGGCAACCTTTATGTCGCCGGGGAAACCAAAAAGACCATCACACTGACATATGCCCCTGCTTCTGCTCTCTGTGGTGTGGCCAAGCTGTTCGCAGCCAGCACTCTCAGATGGTGTGTGTACGCGTGTCTCGTGCGTGTGTGTGTGTGTGTGCACGCGAAATGTGAGAGCATGTCCAATTGTGTAGGGGCATTTTGTACATGAGCCTCCATTTGTGCGTTCACTGATTTCGCCTGCTATCCCAATTAAGGATGCAATCGTTCCTGATCCAGCATTCGTTTTGCTTCAGATAAAAGTGGCTGAATACTTGCTGGTGGTTTTTTTCTTCCTCCGTATTAGGACTAAAAGCAGGGAAGACAGTGATGGAGTAGAATAGATCAATTGGGAGCAAAGAAGTTTGAGAACAGTGTAATCAGGACACAAGGGAGAGCAGAGATTCATCCCGAGGAAGTCTCCAGTGTCTGTGGATGCGCGGGAGAGAAATCGTGAGTACATATGCTGGTGCATCCTTCAAACTGGATAATTAGACGGGCAGTTTTCCCAGTGAGACTAATCACGGTGGTAATCTCTTTAAAGGAAGGGTAATCCAGTCTAGTCAACCTTATTTACTTACTGTGGACAAACACAAGCACAACAAGCGAACGTCTATATGATGACAAAGGGATGTAAATGTACAAGCTGCCGTGTGCTAACGATGCCGCTGCGCTCGCGTGGATCTGTTCACCTGTGTGTAGGGACAGATGTCTCGAAAGGGTTTGTTGTCTACCGAACACTTTGCCACAGACGGGGCAGGGGTAGAGCTGCTCGTTTAGTCTCCACTGGGCGATCCCGTTTCCTGGCTCCAGGTCATCCTTTTCCGAGTCTGAAACACACACAAACACTCAAAGATAAATCTTCATGTCTCTGAAATGATTCTTCATGCTTTTATTTGATGGTCAGATGAGAAGTAACGGGAAACAAAGGGAGAGAGGAAGGAGGGAGGATCTGCGGCAAAGATCGGAATCAAACCGGGACAAGCTGCACTCGCACTGTATACGGTACGCAGCTGAACCACTAGGCCACCAGGACAACCGTATTTAATCCATCTTGAATTAGACTGGTTTCTTCTGTTCATATTAACAATACGTTCATTAGTATTTATATAAAGTATGATGTTTCCTTTAGTAGTCACCTACAATATCCTTCTTTCTCTGGGACGTCCACATGCTCTCCAACCACCTATCAGTCTTAAACCCTGCAACTATACGAGACTGTTTCCATGCTAATCAGCCTGCATCTCTGCTTCTGGCCTCCACCCCACTGCACAGACTTCCAGGAGAGGCTGGAGGAGGACTGGCAACACGACAAATGACACGAATGAAAGAAAAAAAAAGAAGAAGAGGATATCAAACATAGATGGACTGGGAGAGGGAAAGAGGAAACTCGGCCTCCCGTCCATTTTATTAGACTCTGTTAAAGAAAATAATCATGTCTGGTTAATGATTGGTTATTCTGGATGTGACACAATGTGTTATATTGTATTCACTTAAAAAAATAACTTTGCGATGTGGCCCTAAATCGAAATCCTTTCAAGTTCCCCGACCAATGTAACGAACAACAGTCTCAATTACCTCCGAACGGTGAGAGGCAGCTCATCCGATACAGTGTGGGCTAATTTGCAAACCCACAAGAATGAAACCTGTCCGCCACCGTTTGACAGATGCTCTGTGTTTAGCCTGCGGGTGAAATGTGGTGCAAATGCATTCGTAATGTCAACAGCAAGCGCGAGTCCTTTGCTCTGAAGCCTGCAGCGTAGCACTGCTCCCGACTGCATGTCAGCAGCCTCCCGTCCTCCTCGCCTCAATCAAAGAAATAATAAAGGAGTTATTTATTTTTTTAAATATTGCTTTGATGGAATCCTAAGAATCGATGCTCAGAATTAAACTGCCAGTTTGAATAGATTAATTCAGGAGGGTAAAAGCATGTATTGCTTATCTCATTATGTTGCACCACGGATGAGAAACAGGGTTTTTATTTATTGTCCGTCCTGTTCGGGGACGAAGCTCCAGAGGCCGACAGTTCTTGTTATTAGCAATGCATTTAACGAGGAAAGGTATTCCTCCTTAGGATGGAAAAACTCTGCTGCTCAGTTTCTCCAGCTCTCTCTCTCTCTCTCTCTTTCTCTCTCTCACAGATTTGATTCTTTGCAGATGGAAAATCGCCGACTTAACAGACAAAAGAGAAAATGAGAAAAATATTCATTTGGGCGCATAATGTGCGGTTTATTATGGTGGCTTTTATTGAAGTCACAATTTCCCACAACAAGGCATTTTTGTTGCAGTTTTCCTTAAGAAAAAAAGAACACAATTGATGAGAGATTTGTGGCAGTTAAATATCACATTGAGGGAAAGCAAAGAAGTTTATTTTGGCATTCGGGGAAAGTTTTGATTCCGACCAAATGTTGACGTCCCCCCCCCTCCAGTCAAATAGTGTGTTTTTCTTCTTTTTCCTACAGTTTGAACTTCACTGTGCAGAAGGATGTTTGATGCTAGAAGGCCGTTTCCACATTGATTGATAAACGTGTCTGTTTGCTGACTGAATGTCTGATTCTAAGAGGCGGGGCCTACTGGTACGATACGTGACATCACAACCCTGCTCCAACATTCAGCACACGTACAGTGGATCTATTACGATGTGGAAACTTGAAGTCTGCAACCGCTGAGAATAAACGAGGAGCCATCTTGTGTCCAGCAGTTGAACTTGGGAGGAATATGTGCATATTCATATATTCTGGAATGTTTAATGAGGGAGAAGCAGTCGTTGGCATTTTAAGGGTTCTGCTGTGGTAATTATAATTGGGTTTTTTTCTGTAACACCTCGTCAGCAGCACATTATTGTATTCAATAAAGTACTTCTGTATACATTAACACACGTGTGAAGGGGATCTTTAAAGAACAGATGCAGTGTGAAAGGACATTTTACTGGCGTCGCACTGACTCACCCACTCCGGGGATGTTTTTTTTTCCTCTCTGTGTTTGTCTCTCGTATTTAATCTCCTCTTCGCCCTCTACATGCAAACTAGTATTGTGCTCCTTTGTTTACTCGCTTTCATTTCCCGCGTCTGCTGCTACAAATAAATTGGGAATTTTCAAAACAAAATAAAAAAAAACAAAACACAATGTTTGGTTCAAGCCAAAAGAAAAAAACTCATTCATCCTTATTTTATTCTACATCCGTATGCAGAGTTTGTTACTGCATAGAAACAATTTATTTCCCTTGGAAGAGTCTGGTTGAAAGTCGGTGTAACCGAGGGACTTCAAGGGGAAATGAAGGTCAAATCGAAATGAAAAGTTTGGCTGGAAGGTAAATAGAAAGACGCAATAACGTCAGGGCAGAGGTTGATTACACATTATCACCTGGTGACAACTCCATTGTTAGAAATGTAAATGGTGCATCTCCATATAAGGACTTCCTCCCTACACAGAAATCAGATCGCTTCCGGCGATGTCACAAGAACGGATACCTCGCTACCAAGTCAGCGCCAGAATTCAGACAATGTAACGGTAGGCGTTTTTCAATGGTACGGGATGTACTGATGGTCGAGAGAGAGCAAGAGAGCGAGAGCGAGAGCGAGAGAGAGCTAACAGTAAGTTAGACAAACAGTGATCAGGTTGTTCACTAGTTAATCAATCGCGGAAGTCGTTTTTCTCGATCAGATACGAAAACAAAGATGTTGAAACGGGTCCCCTGGACTTAAAGAAATGGATTTTGGATCATGACTTCACTTCACTGTGCAGAATGATGAATGTTTTTCACTGTGGTTTAACATTCATGTGCTCAGACGGGGAAGTTTCTCTGCGCTCACCTGAAATCTTTCCAGTGAAGCCGCAGTTGTCTTGTGTCAAGAAGTTTATCTCTTGAAACTAATGATGAATGCATGCAAGTCGACCAGCGTGTTGCAAACAATTGCATGTCAAATAGACACGTAATTAGCAGCGGATGTTTGTCGCCACACACACAGAGGTGCGGAAGTTTTCACTCGACATGTCGAAACTGGAGTTACTCTGACCTCCGCAAAGCTGCCGGCTCTGTACTTCCTCACCCTGAAATCTGACTGTGACCAACTTTCCAAACTCATTGTCTGTGTCTGGCTTATTCAGGGAATCCTAGACCTTCTTATGAGACTAAGCACATAAAAGCATTAACTTGTCCTGACTCACACGAGTGAGACTATGGGATGGCCCGCTCACACAAGGTGACAAGAAGCCGGTCGGCTTGAGGCCGCGACCTGGCAAACACACTGATGATTAAGCCAATTAGGGTGTGGTGTGGGCCTTGAAGTGGGTAATGGTTTAATTAGTGCTATGAGAGCTGAAGCGAGAGGGACACAAACAAGAGATGAAGGATTGTGTTAAACCCGACACTGAGGGAGACAAAACTCCTGAAGCAACACCGCTATTACAAACTCCTACTCACTCTCTTTCTCTCTTGCTCAACAGGAAAGAATCACACTTTTCTAATTTATTTCTACATTACAGTCGTCGGATTCCGGAACTGTGAGCACTCGTCTGCTTCTCACAAACACTGCTAATGATGTTACATCTCCTGTTACGGCGCTCGCAGAGGAATAACAGTAGACAGTAGCGCGACTTTTAGAATAAGGATAGAATATTGCATTGTTTTAGTCAATAAATACAATATCAAATACCTTATTGGAAGATATGGGTTTGGGGGCCACAGTAAGTCTCCAGGGTCCAAGTCCCCCACTAAACATGACACAGCATGATTTGTTTCCCAGCAACTAGTTTGACCCCTTGTACATGTTATGTACCAATATGCAAATTCAAAATAAAGCTACGCCTCTGGGATAGGACAGGAAAGGATCCTACTAGTTAACAGATGTGCATTGATTGAGGGTTCACCTACTTACAGCTGCAAGTGAAAACAGCTCAATAATATTAGGAGTGTGGGGATAATGAAGAGGGAACAGATCCACGCTGAAGAAGGAGAACGGGTGCAGATAGGAATATGTGAATGGGAGATAAAGAGTAAAAGAGAACTCCAGTCAAAGAAAGCAGCAGAGGCTGGATCTGAAGCTTTAAACACACAAGGGAACCGGGAGGTGGGCTGGGCGAATTAACTTTCAGGACACTCTTTGACACCCAGAAGCCAATCAGATTTTCATTAACTGGCAGAGGGACAGGCAAAGCTGGCACAAGCTAATTAACCTCTGGATCTCTCACTGCCCAAGGAATGTGGAGGGAAGTTCTAGGATGCCAGGAGAGAGGAGAGGAGAGGGAGACGGGGGGGATGCCCTGGGCAGAGGCCTTCAGGTTGGGGAAATGTGTGAGAGAGCAGAAAGGCCTGTCGGAGCTCTAAGTATGAAACAGAGAGAGGAGGTGTACCAGAATGGAGGTTGAGACCATGTAAAGTTGGAGGTGGTTAATTGTGAAGTGTCCTCGAGGCCATATACTCACATGTGGAGTTAGAGGTCGAGTAGCGCCCCAGGCTGCAAAGCGTCTGTGTGAGTGAGCGAGAGTATGTACTTGTAGGTTTTTTCTCGTGAGCTGGGAGGGAGAGTGCACATGTGCAGTAAACCCCCTCCGTGTCGGCGGATGGGCCCGGACTAAAAAAAAGTCTAATAAATTCTTTCCCAAGGCTGGTTTACTGTCATTAAAAAGGTAGTTCTTATCACACTGATAAGCCTGGTTCTAATTAGTTATTGGAGTCTAAACAATGGGGTGTGACATCATGATTGACGGACTCGTCTTCAGGTTTTTGTACGCAAGAAAGCGGTCGTCTAATCAAACTGTAATTTGCTTTTTTCTTTCGCGGTAAACCGATCAGTTTGGTCATGTGGGAAGCAGCTCCGCCCCTGATCGATGCTGCACTGGTTATATAATACACATGACAGCGTCCCTATCCTGGATATTTCTTTATTTAACTATACATGAGCACTGCTGACCAGTGGCAACTGATGACGTCCATGTTTCTGCCAGCTGCAGATTATTTTCCTGTCAGATTTATGTGATTGCAGACCAACTGCTACTCCGTGTGTGTGTGTGTGTGTGTTCCTCTAGAGATGCCCCCCCTCTGCTGTGTGTGTTTTACATGCGTCTTACCATGGAATGCTGCCCTGGTAGAGGAGCTGGCCTCTGCGGGGGAAGAGCTTTTGGAACGTGAGTTGAAGGGTGATTGTCTGAAGCACTCGTCCAAGAACGGACTGAAACACAGAGACATGTAACACCAACACTTTACGCCGCTGAACAACTCGTTGGGTTTCGCCAATAACATTCATTATCACTGGTGAAATTGAGAATGAGAAACGCTTTGGACATTTCATAGATAAACAGCAAGTACGTGGAGTGTCATTGACTCACCTGTTAATTCCCACCATGTTATTGTCTTTGTGGTTGTTGGCTTTGCTGACTTTTTCTGAAAAAACAAAACAAAACATCAACCCAGTTAAATTCAATACAAATACACATATTTGTTTTTACTTGATTTACTAATAAGTTAAGTTACTTCCTATTTTCCATGTATTTTTCTTTTTATTCTCATGTATAAATTGTCTGTTTTTTTTAAATTGTACATCCTTCTTGCAAGAAGGAGGAGAACTGTATAAATACAGTTGATAGCAACGACAATAATCATAATTGTTTTTCATTTGTATCTACTCATATCCGACCTCGTAGTCCATCCTTGAACGGAGACAAGACTACCTGCTATTACGTGACACATAATTATCATTAACTGAACCGTTGCTCTAACGACTGAGTAACCTCCGTCTGCTGACTAAAAGGCATCACGTGCATCTGGACGCTCCGGAGGAAGCCTGAGAGGACCTCTGGTTTGGACGTGGGTCGTATTACTGTTAACATGTACAAAAATAACCTTTATCAACTGAATTTACACTCACTACTTATGTTAAATTTATTCTTCAGAGCAGAATTAAAATAGTTTCCCATTCCCTGCACAAACACACACACACATCGTAGAACAGACACAAACTCTATATATGAGCCAGATTGGTGCATTACTTTTAAGTTTAGTTCGGCTGATAAAGCACAGGTCTGCCATGCCAGCAGGGGTGCACTGGCCATCTGGAGGAGTGGGAGTCTCTCTTATGGGCCTGCTGACCTGTGGGCTGAAAGTTTGCCCAGCAAGCAACACAAATATATATTAAAAAAAAAGTTAAAATAACGGGGGTACCTGATCCGCATCAGACAGCTGCTCTTGCACACATGCACACTTTCAATATCATTAATTCCCACAACTCACCACCACTGAATAAAACCTCAAAGTAGAGTTGAATCTATATACATATATATATATATTTCACTGTAGTAAGACAAAAGGCCAGAAGGTGCATATCATATATTATTATTGGTAAACCTCAGCTTGGTTCATTCATTACACGCTGGACTTTACAATAATAACAAAGAGTATTGATTCGGTTGGAAACACGGCTGCAAACAGGGATCAAACACCCGTCTCTTGTTAGAGATCATCTCTATAAGATGAGAGATGCACGAACTACTTGATATTTTACATCCCAAGTCATGAAACGTCCCTCGGAAACCCTGCGATTAAAAGTGCTTTCCAAGAAGTCATTTCTTCGGTTCCCCTGACAACTATACGTTCCTAGAAAGTCAGGGTCACACATGAAGCTTGTTGTCTGTCCTGACAAAGACGCCGGGGTCCAACGTAAAGTATTTTCCTTTAGCTCCACTCTGGTCGAAGCTCACGTACAACTGATTAGTCGGTCTTTAAAACGTAGTATTCATCCCTGGTTTACCACAGTGGCGGAACCTTAAGCACAGTATGATTGTAAGTGGTTTCTAAGTGGTAAGTATAATATAAAAGTAAAAATTACCACTACTTGGCCAAGTACAGAGCCCGGGTTTCCAGCCATAAAGAGCACTATATTAAACGCCCGAGAATGGAGCCATGTGTGTGCGTTTCAAGGAGATGAACTAAAATGAATTTCAAAGCTGAAACCATCTCAGTGTTCAGAGCGACCTTGCTACTGATGTGTCTCTGAGGTCTTACTGCTCTGGGTAATTCATATTGATTGCTCATTGTGTGACAGCAGCCCGCTCTGTTCCAGTCCCCCCTCGCATTCAAACCCACTTCTAAAGGGGCAGTTGTTGCAATTGCCAGGCTAGCAATGCCCTGGCCTCCCTGGGTGGGCATACTGTGTACCCCCACTGCCCTCTCTACCCTCCTTATCCTCTGCCCTCTGCTACAACCCCCCACAACCCCAAAAACACCCCACTTCGTCACAATGCTCGCCAAGGACAGAGGTCTCTTTCCATGTTGCCATGGAGATGTCGCACGGGAGAAATGTAAAGGGAGGAAGAGGGAGGGGAAGTGCAGGGGGAGAGTGTGTGCAGCCAAGTGTGCTTGAGCTGGCATGTCTGAAAACGAGTCAAGGGAGAGAGAGAATGAGAGAAAGGTGGAGAGGGAGGAGGGAAGAGGGGGCATTTGTACAGACACCACTCCCCATGGGGGCCTTGTGTGAGCGTGTAAAGGTGTGCATGCAAGACTGTGTGGGAAAGAAAGACTGTCAATGTGTGAATTTGTGAATATGTGTGAGAGCAAGAACGAAAAGAGCTTTTACACAAGCTTGTTTTTTTTTGTTTTTTTTTGTCTGTATGGCATTTAAGCGAAGCAATCAGAGGCTGGATTGAGCCGAGGTCACAACCCGGGACTACAAGCTTGACCACACACACACACCTGCGTCTTCCCTCTGTGAGGGAGGGGGAGGGAGATAAATCCCAGCTCTGACTTAATCTAGAAATACAAACAGCTGTCTGCTGCTTGAATGTCACTTTCATCGACACACAGGTAAAAAAGCAGGATGCCATTATGTCATACATCCTTGACTTTACACCAGCGTCCCCGGAGGACGCGAGTAGCAACATGCAAGTTTTATAGTCCACTACTAACTGTCCAAGGTTTACACCGCGGTACTGCAGGGCAGGAAGACGTGTTGCTGTCCATGAGCAATGTGAGCTGCACATCTACCGTTGCCCAGAGAGCCCCGTCTGCCTGACAGCGTGTAGATGTCTGGAAATAACATACCTGACAATTTGAACAGTAGTTCGGAGGCCATTTTGACCGATATGTCCTGGGAGAAGAGGTCTTTCTGGGGGCGGGCCAACGTCTCAGGCATTGGCTCACTCTTCTCACTCGCCCCTAAAGTGCTGAAGACCAGCAGGTGAGAAGCAGGTGGGGTGCGTTCTGCGGGGGCTGGATCCACCTCCATGGGCTCTGCTTTTACTTTCACCTTCTGGTACTGGGCATCTTTGTTGTTCTCTGCAGGAAAGGATTGACCCAGAGGACAATTACAAGTCAGACATTTGAATACAGTGATTCAGATGCTGTACAGAAACAGAGGCGGAAATAGAACTTTTTTTATTAACAGAATTTAATTTAAGGTATACAAATGCAGATACTTGTACAATTTAAAACAGTGTAGTGCAATGAGTACAGTAAGTAACAATACACAAGTACAGATATTTTCAACTACTTTCCCCACTAAAGAAGAGCTGTACTGTCCTGTGAATAACAGTCTGTCAGGACAGCCGATCTATTTTTGTCTGTTGTTTAATTCTGCAGTTATTTCGTGCTCTTGTTGTGCCAGCGAAACAAAGACGTTCCCATTATAATAAAATAACTGGCATGTTTTCAAAGAAATACTTTAGATTTCATCAGATTACATTTGAATGGGAAGAAATGCAGCCATAAATTTGTGACACAAACTTTAATGTCACTTCTTTTCAAATGATCATCAACCACCGCCGTCCTTTTATCTTATCTTATTTGGTCGGTGGTTGTCAACAATAGCAAATATCAGCCGATACAGATGGACGACTGATAAATCAGTGCGTCTCATTAGCTTTAAATTAGCTCTTCATTTCACTGAACTTCACCATCTTGATATTCATTTATCACAACGCCGGCATACAAAGTAACCTTTTCTGACAAATGACCTGCGTGATGTGCTTCTCCTGCACAAGTTCAATTTCCTCACACAGCCCAAATTCATTACAATAACATGTTCGCCTCAAAGACGAAGGAACAACAACAACAACAACTCAGGAGCAGCAACAGAGGAGAGAGACGGCCAAACATACAACAGGCATTATAACTATTGAATGGACGAGAATACGCGTTATTTCAATCATCAAATTGGAAAAGGAAAAATGTTCCCATTAACCAAATGTACCAATAAGTATTCAGTGCAGGTTGAGAGATGCTGAATGGATGAAATCAAAGCTAAAAATAAGAAAATCCAAATAACAGTCTGCATATGAGCATTGCCTCTAAGCCTGAGCTGAGCGGGTTAGCATCTCGCTGTGTGATTATTAGGGCAAGAGGGCATCGGGAGGTCACCCTGTCGTTTGGGGTGGGAGCGGGGAAAAGGAGGAAGGGGGGGGGGGGGGCAGCAGCTCATGCAAGTTCACTGAAGCAAACAGGCGAGACAATAAAACACTTTAAATGTTCAACTAGCAGCCTGGACATTTCTTCCAGATTTTATGATTAAAGTTAATTTTGTTTTTCTTCCCCGCCAGGATCAACAACAACGGTCTCAATGGCTGAAACGGCTGTTGACTTCGCACACAAATTCAAAAAGGTGAGATGAAGAGAGCAGGCTAAAAATAGAGAGAGAGAGAGAGAGAGAGAGAGAGAGAGAGAGAGAGATGGCATCTGTTAGGAATGTCCCGAGCCGATCAAACGCAGACTCCCCTCTCTCAAGGGATGTTACACAAAAGACAATAGGCCATTAAATCCAAGATACAGGTGATATTTTCTTAATACCACCGTCCAAAATTGTCTCTCTAATAGGTCTGTGATGACATATAATTACTGAATTTAATGTAGGCAGGTTCAAGGCTGCGGTAATTGTGCACCGTGCAGCGGTATTATGTTGGGAAAAAAAAAACTAAATAAATAAATAATCAGGACGTCCCTTATCATCTTTATTTCCAAGGCAGGTGATCTTTGACTGGAGTGATGGCAGGAGGCAGTGTTTCAGTGGTGACAAGCAGGAGAAAGACAAAGCAGAAGGGTTGTTACGGTGCCGCTGACATGGCAAGTCAGCACGATTATGGGACATATGAATTTGGCAAGGCACCGGGAACAGAGGGAGGGGCACGAGGAGGTTAGAGGAGCTGGAGGAGGCAGGAGGGAGGAGGGAGGAAGGAGGGAGATAAAGACACTCACCCAGCACTAACCCCGACACCCTACCACTCACATTCTCCTCTTCTGCGCGATTGTGAAACACCAAGACTGGACCTTCAGTTCATTGTGTACACGTTTACATGAACAATGAATGAATCTGTGTGTGTGTGTGTGTGTGTGTGTGTGTGTGATCCCCAGGGTCCAAGTCCTACCTAGGACCAGGTGTCTGTTTTATTGGTTAAAGCCAGCATGAGGGGGCACACTGACAACCATCAGCTCCACTAATCCCTTAATCAGGTGGTCAGAGTTGGCCAAGAGTAACCTAGGAGAGGCTGATGGAGGGGCAAAGCAGAGGAGGAGAGAGGGGAGGGGCAGGGGGCACTGCTCGGTCTGGGTCAGCTAAGGGACACGAAAGCTTCCATCATTGGATCACCACCCCGAACAACAGAAGCCGAGTGAACTGCTGTGCCACAGATACCCGTATACATGTGTACTTGAACTCCCACTTCAGGGACGGACCCGCTCACGACCATTACAACTGGAAGCCTCGATGCCGACGGAGGGAAGTATAGATACAGATAACAGAGGGGAAACACACTCACGCCACACTTCAGAGCATCACACCACAGCAGGCCGCATCAGAAGTCTGTCACCAAATGAAAAGTGACCTTATGTTCTTCAGCCATAAAAAAGCAGCCGTCAGTCCGTCTGCATCCAGTCTGTGTATGTGTGTGTGTGCACTAGTATGTACTAAAGGTAGGAACTTTGGCATTACCTAGAAGTTTTATTGTTTTTGCATTAATGCTAACAACAACACCACGGTACTATAAATGCAGTATTCCTGCGTTGTTTCCTCTGACACAGTATTATCTCATTTGTTGAGTTAGATCAAAGTGGCTGGGGTTCGGTGCAATGCTCTGATTTTGTTGATCACCTCTGACCTCAGGTGTCCACTTGAATCTGTGTGGACGTGACAGCCTAAACTCACTCAGAGTTCGTCTGTGCCGCGCCAACAGGCGGAGGATGGATTAGCAACTGCACTCACATAAAAAGTCACATACTATTAATGACTTAATGCGTGCAAAGTAAATTTATCGCATCACTTTGATGTATCAAGAGCGTACGAGCAAAAAACCTGGACGGAGATGCCGTGTGGGAGAGGCAAAGAAGAAGGGTAAAGAGAGGGAAAACATTGTCAAACGGTGCCAGAAAAAGAACACCTGAGGGTAAGAGAGGAGAGAGGAAAGCAGGATGAGACGGAAGAGCTGGGGGAGGACAGAAGGATGAGGAATATCTAGGTCCTAAATGACAACCTCTCCACCTCTCCCCCTTCCGTTATCCAAGTCTACCCCTGTCCCTGCTCTGTTATTCCACATCTCTCCATGCCTGCCCCCATCTTTCTCTCACTCCCGCTCAATCTCTCTATTCTCCTGCTCTCTAGCCGACCTGCTCAGACAGGGGTGAAGAGTTCAGGCGCTTCAAAGGCTGCAGTGTGGAGACTGCATGTCATGTGGGAGCCACAGCAGCCTTGCCTGCAGACTTCACAGACAGCTGCTGCTACAATTGATACTCGACCGGCTAGCTCTCAGTAGTTCAGCCTTCCAACAGTTGCAAACTGCTGCAACATCTGACTCTCGAACAGCATGCTTGATAAACAACGCATGAAGAGCCAGATATGGCCCCCTCGCAAAGTGGTCATAAACAAAAACATTGGCAGCTGCAGCCCATACGAGGCTATTAAGGATTTATCAAATGAGGTCAAGACAGAAGAAAACAGTTCGTCGCCTGAGTGATACCGTCGATCACTTATGTACAACTAGCTATCCAGGAAACATGTAGATAAGGTTTATCAGAGGGGCAAAAGGAAGCAACACTGGGGGGTTGAGGGGGATAAGAGCGGTCAGCAAGCGGCTACAGTGATAGGGACTTTGAGGATAATAAAGTAGAGATTTACACAGACGGTACAGTAATGCATGTGTTCAGAATTAAAGTGTTCAGGTAGTCTGGAGCCCTGGAGTGTTGGAGGATCAAGTGGACATTGGCACTTTAACATACCATGACATAAGCAGCTCTGTCTTCACCAAGTTCATAATTCAAATGCAATCAATGCAAGTTAACTATTATACAATACTGACTAATGTCAATAAACACATCAGTATCAGTATGACAGTCTTGGATTAAGCTCGGGATCAGAGGTAGGTGAGGTAATGTTGTCAGGGTAGCTGGTGCATCGTCAGTTGATACAAACATGTAAAGTTTATTGATGGGAAGCCAACTGGAGTTGACATTGTACATGTCAATTAATCAGTTTCTGCCATTGCTGCTGTAGCTTCCAATGTGTCTGGTAATCAGAAGCTATTTTCCACTCATTACTTTGCTAATAAAGTTTTATATAGCCTGTGAATACCGAACCTATCTTTAAAAAACAATAGGGCCAGAGAATGCTCCAATGGGATGCCGGTGTTCTATTTCTTTCTGCTGGAAGTGTAAGGAAAATAAAGTTTGCTGTACTCTTAACTAACAAGAAGCTGATGAGCTAAAATTGGGTGTCGTTCTGCTCCTTCGTGGTCAAAACTGCTTCATGATGTTCAGTAGCAAAGTCTGAAGCACTGTAGGGGAGAGGGCCTGTAAAATATCCTCAAAGATGAAGGGCCTGTTCCTAAGGAATGAGTTAAGCAAGTACAAAGTGTGATTTCACACCTATAGTGGTGGTGGCTAGATGGTGAGTGGGTGGCACGGCTGTTACCCACACGATGCCAGTCTGCTGGGGCACCACCTAGGGCCCTGTATCACCCCCCTACCTCTACTGTGAAGCCATGTTCCCCCTTGCCCTGCAACACCAGTGCCCATCTGCTGGTACACGTTAGCCGCTGGCGCCGGGGACTATTTAGCCTGATATAATTAGCCCCCAGACACCAGCAGCCTGTTTTTAAACAGATGTGGGGGAGGTAGCGCTAGCAAGGCGACTCAACATGACCAACCAATGTTTGATAAGAAAGAGAGGAAGAGGGGGTAGGGGGAGAAGAAGTGACCTAGTTTGAGGGATGATGCAACTCATGTTATAGCACAATAGGCAGTTATGATGACGACCCCACTTGCTCTGACCAGCCAATGCGGAGGATGAGCAGCAATTTAATTACAATTTGCCCATTTGCTGTAGTGACAAATAAGAGTGAAGGAAATGAACATTTCATAACAGAAATATAGTGGTGTTTTGAGAAAAAAAAACAACAACTGCCGAGGCTGAACTCCCCAATGTGATTTGCCTATTATGTATCCTTGCTGGGTTATGGTGTTCTGGGGCTGACCTTTAGCAGGGGACAGAGAAAGTTGATAGTGTAGATGCCCTTGAACCTCAAGACTGTAATCACATGTGACTGTAACGGCATTGACCTTTCCCTAGCTCCCTCCGTTCCCCCCCACCATCTTTCTCCTTCCCTTCCCCCCAGGGTCATTTGAGGGTCCAGACTCTTGTCAAGGCTGTCACTCCAGACAGCCCTCTCCATCTACCACCCCCGCTGTTGCCATGGCAATGGACGGCACTGCGCTCTGAGGACTGTGTGAGGGGGCAGTGCGAGCGAGCAGACGGATGAACACTGCAGCATCTTTCCCTAACCTAGGTCAACCTTGCAGAGCTAGTGTAAGTGATTGGAGGGGATAAATGCTGGCCATGCTGCTTGTGGTCCAAATAAACTGGCAGTAGGATGCCAGTGCAGGGGTTGGAAACAGTGAAGAGAGAAGGGGATAACAGCAATAAAACAAAGATCAAAGGTGGAGGTAGTACAGTAGATGCATTATACACTGCCCACTCTCTCTAATTTACACACAATGGCCACTAGCCTACATTTGTTTCTTCTGTTGTTGTAAGTATAATCATGTCATCTTTGTCTTCCTCAAACCAGCACACAAAAAAACCCCATGCACACACAGGCAAACGTGACCTGGGGGCAGGCAGTGAAGCAGCACACGTGTAGTACCACAAAGCTCCGAGCCAGCATGAATCACTCTGAACACCAGTAGACCCGGAGAGAACAATGGCAACCGGTATGTGAGGTGTCTGTCAAGCACGCACACACTGGAACAGGATAAAGAGCAGCGAAGGAGCAATGCCACACTGCACCACCATCAGGCTGACATTTGCTTTTATTGTTTTTTTTAACAGTATGTGTCACAATTTTATGGCTGCTCAATTCCAGCATACTAACCAGTCCAAGACTAAAACAAGGTTGTAAAACTAAAGACGAGGTAGTTCAGCGGGCCTGTTAGGTGAAGCCTCGCTTGTGTTGCAATGAAAATCTAGTCTGGAAATGATATAATATCTATTTGTCGATTCACAAAATGCAAGCCGTATATTTAGTTGTTTCATGAGGAGAAAACTGTTTTCTGAATGTCAAGTTGCAATTAGCTTTGTTGGTGCACACTCAGAGACGCTCTCCAGTAGCCCACGGTGGACAAACCCCTGCCCATAACACACTCGAACTACACCTGGCATTCAGTCATCAATTTGGAGACTAAAACCAGCTTTAAAACTCTGCATAAAAGACATAAACTAAGTAATAATTGAACAACAAACATTAACATTTACACAATGTGTTTGGCAAAACTAAGAGCCACCCTGCCTGCGGTTCGCTCGGAGCTCCAACTAAAGATGTGCAGGGGAAATCATCCTGCACTGAATGGTGACAGATGGTCCGAGCAGGTTGAGACAGGGTACACTGCAGAAATCCTACTGTTCAACTGTTAGTCACAGAACGGGGGGGGCAAGTCATGGTTGAGCTCTCATTGTAATAAAACAAATCATCTGCATACTGTTTGCTTTCTTTTGGAGAAGGTCTGAACGTTGGGGAAAAAACGACCAGATGCAGTAGAAAGAAAAAGGATCAAGGATACAACAAGTATTTAGGCTCTCCAGCCATAATCTATAGAGATGCAAGAGAAACAGATTTTACCACATATGTCAACACAACCAATTCCTCTGGGGATATTTAATGGACCGTTTGGAACAGAGGGAGTTTTGCAAACCTATCCAGACATGTGTGATTGTTTCAGTTGAGGCTTTGCATGTACTAGAAAGGGTTTTGGGCCTTGGCTGTGCTCGCCGAGTGAATTTATAGTTAGGAACGTTTTACAGAAAATTAACAAGTACAGTATGTGTTACCCAACACTGCGCATTCCCAAGTCCAAAGATTTGGACTAGACTGTGGAGTATTCTGAGAATCATACAGCTCATTTGCATTTCCTTTTTCTTACAAGAATGTACAGATCTATACACATCTTACCTGAAAGCTTAATCAGCAACTCAGAGGCCACTTTAAAATTGATATCCTGGCTCAGCAAGCTGTTCTTAGCTTTGGGGCTTCCCTCCCTTGCTTTCCGTGGCCCCGGGCGCTCCATGGATGCCGCAGTTGGCCCGTCCTGACAGAATGTCGCAGGGAAGCTCGGCTGGATTTGGCTCTGGGAGGCCGGTCGAGGGCTCAATGCTTCCTCCACTTTGGGCTCTTCCTTCAAGTGGAATGGGGACTTCAATGCTTCCCTCTGGTTGGCCGCTGCGGTCGGAGATAAAAGAGATTGAAGGAAGCAGAAGAAACTGAGACACAGAATTTGTATCAAACAGGGATAAATTGGTTGAGATCAGGTGCGGGTTGTTGCGTAGTTAAGTTGAACCATGTTTGATTACTTAATCAACCAATAATCAGAGTAAAAGACAAAGAGATCTTGTACTTTATGAACCACCTGTCATCTGTTTGTTGTTGTTGTTTTAGAGTAAAACATTCATGTGTGAACAGGCCTGCATAAGGCACAAAGTACAAGTAACTGCACAGAAAAAGTGATCAGAAGTGATTTAAACTAGCTTTAATTTAGACTCCCATCACTAGCAGACGTTAGAGACTCGTTGGGCTACAAGACAAGACAGAGTGCAGCCTCATGACTTCCCCTCTCGCTGTCTTCAGCGTTTCCAAAGCAAACTCCCAACTCCTCTCCTTCACACGTTATACTTTATCCTGTTATCCTTTCCACTCCAATTCTCTTCCTCTCCTTGCCTCTGACATCTTCTGAATCCACTTCAGACGTCAAGACATGAAATTATTCCCGCGCTTCTGTAGACTCCGATAGCAATCGGCTGCAGCCTTATCAGCCCATCTCTGCAGAGCGTAGCCTAGGCTCGGGAGCGAACTGTCACATGGATCCCACTGCTCTAAAGTCATCTTGAAGAGAAACTGGGCCACATCTAATCCGCCTCAGATGAATAATTAATAATTAGACACGGAGCAACTTCCGATTGCCGCCAAGAAAAGAACAGCGGGACAAGCGCCCCTCTTTGTGTCTCTCGTCACATTCCAATACACACTATATTATAACGAAGGTTAACATGAGACTACGGCTTAGAACATTGTTGAAGTTTCGAATGGCCGTAATTAGAGAGAAGCTGGAGAAATGTTTTAATAATTCGTAATTGGAAAGCTCTAAATGTAAAAAAAAATTAATTCACAAATGTACATATTTAATTTCTTACATGCAATTACATTTTAACTTTAAGCTGAATTAGAGTTTAATCGTGGTAGAATGTCTCCTACTGACACAACCCTTGACACGTTTACTGTAAAGTACACTCCAACACTCACACTCTTTCTGACACACACACACACACCACAAGGATATAAGAGAAGCTATCACTCTTGGGCATAGTGCTGTCCAGTCTCCTCTGGCCCCAGCAGAGATCTGCTCCACTCCTCACCCCGTCGTCTCACCTAACATCTTTAACCACCATAGGGCCTGGCGCCCCCTGCTCGCATCATCAATCTGTGCCGACTCTGGCCCCTCTGATTAATGATGATCTATGCCGGGGGGGGGATAGAGGGCTAAGGGACAGGGGATACACGGAAAGAAAAAAGGGGACAGGTGCTGGTGTTTTGACCACCCATGTGGTGCCATGATGTCACAGTGCCACACTATGGCAGGCCGGGGCTGTAGTTCAAGAGGGAGAGAAGGAAGCGTTGGCGTGGGGGGTGGGGGGGGGGCTTGTGGGTCGGGAGTGACCTTCAAGTTCAGGGGCAGTGGTGCAGGGTCGCGCACAGCACCAGCTGGAAATGTCACACTGTCAGATGTCAGCGGGCAGGCTAAGTATAACCTGGTCAGCACCTGGAAGGACGTCCTCTAATTAGAAGCGTGTTGGGCCATGTCGGATCAGACAGGGACAGCACACTTGGTCACCCACTTTACAAACACACATGAAAAACACACTATCGGGTTTACCCACGCAGACACACACTTATGGATATCTTCGGCGAAATCTTGAGCTTGTTGTCACAACAATATGCACGCTGTGTTATTCTGAATCCCAGCTGGCTGAAAATGAGCGCGGCAATTAAGCCTCAGACAAACACAGACTCAACGCAAAGTTAGATTCCCAAATTATTCTCCCCTATGGCCTCATGAGAACAAAAACAACCCCAGGACAAACTCACACCACTCTAGTGACCTTTTAGATCGGCGCTATAAATAGAATGTATTTCCACTTAGAATCTATTTTGCAATGCCCAATGAATTATTTAGCAGACTAATCCAATGGGCAAGTTTTTCATTCCTCCGAGCCGATGGCTCAATAACAAAAAGCCAGAGTGAAGCACCACCAGGAGCATTTCAGCCCACAATGCCAAGCTTACACATACAGCCTTTTGTCTGTTCTAAATTTCACAATCACAATATCACGGCGTCCAGCATCTGACACATCATCTTGTGAAGTGAACACAGATCTGAGGAGGTGACGGGTATGTTTTGGTGACTGGGCGTCTCTTCTCGGACTTCCTGCCTGTGAGTACGTACCCAAACCGATTTCGGCTCCCTGTGCAGGATACTGTAAGGCTGGCTGTAGTTCATGTTCGACGATGCTATCAGTCCGTCCCCATGTTATCACACACTTCTGACACCTGCCACCAACGACACTTACATCGCTGTTCTTTTTTACTGCACCCCCCCCACGTTTCTCTCTTGCGCCTCATCCGTCTCGCTGCCAGGCGCTTGTCCACTCCGCCTCACCTTTCGCTCCGTGGCCAGGGCTGCCGTCAAATAACTTCATTAGCTTTCCACCTCTGTCACGCCAGCCTGCTCTCCCTCTGACAATTGGCTGCTGTTTTCTCCCGGAGAAAAAAAAAAAAAAGGCACAGGGCTGCATGGTGCAGGTTGAGAACCCAACACAAGCTGACAGTGTGCTAGACACTGGACAGTGATACTGATGGCTGCAGCGGAGATGTATGGACACGAGGTCACACACAAAAGGCCAGTCTGATTCTGCTCATGCAGAGCTCGAAAGCAAAGGACGTGCAGCTCAAATCAGGATGTTCACAAAGACACAAAGAAACGTGTTTATCTAGACTTGAACATACAATTATTGCTTTTAAGGTAATTGAATTAACACTAGGGATGGATGTCTGTTTTTTTTTTCCGATACCAGTTCAGCTTATCTTAACTCAGTAGTACTCTGATCACTCGTCTTTCATATTTAATGGGATTCAAGTTTGCGATCGTTGTCTTCTGTTATTCTAGAAGGCAGAGAGAATAAAGGGATGTTGTTGATGTATTCATGTGTGTGAGATCTAGAGCGGCGACTGTTGCTCTGACATACAGTTGGTACGAGAAAAACAACCCCCACACGCTGGATCATGTATAATAAGCAGTGAGTCGATGACGTGCGCTGGTAGTTTGATGGCTTCAAAACACGTAAGACCTCAGACATAAGGAGGGATTTTAAAACGTCCATCATACATTCAAGAATAGAGTGTCGCTCGGTGTTGACAGCTGGAACATCCCGGCACGGCCAAAGACGGCCGGCGTCAAATGCTTCAAATTCACTGCGTGGTTTAACTCTCTAAAGTTAATAACCGCAGAGTTGTTACATCTGATAACAAGTGTTACATTGAGGTTGACTCATTAAACTTTGGCAATGATTTGACAGGGCACTTTAACTGCAGGACGTTTGAAAAAAGTCCACCTTAACTACAGTCTGGGTATGTAGACAAAACAATGACATGACATAAGTTAAAAAGTAAGCTAATGAAATGCTGTCGTCAAACACATAATGCTGCTGCAGCCGTACATAATGCCGCTGCAGTCTATGACCAGTCAAAGAGCAATCAAAATACCAGTTTAGGACCAGGCCTCCATCCTTCCCATGAAAATATTGTCTACAATAATGGCTTGAATTTGGCGGAAAACACATCAGTTTTCGCCATAATCGTTCAAGGTTCTTCATGTTGCAATACCGCCTGTGGTTCGCCTCGCTGTCGGGAAGCAGTGCACGCACCAAACTGTCCTGGGAAAAGGATAAATAAGACGGGAAGCATCGTGAGAGATGGCAACACCTCCCACGACCCACTGCATGCCAATTATTCACACCCAGCCAAGGTCAAGCTTGTTGTGCCTATGTCACTGCAGCAGGGGATGGAGGGTGGTGTTGGGAGGGCGAGCAGTGCCCACTGTCATTATTAAGTCTGGGTCCACTGGGCACAGGGTAGGCGCTGTGCATTTCAAAGTGCGTCGGTGGCTTTCATCTCTGAATCAAAATGTGGATCACACTGGATAGCTAACGGTTGTGTCAGCGTGCAGGCAGAAAAATCAAAGAGTATCAGTATAACACTCAATGGAAAACAGGGCAGCCAAAAAAAATGATATGCTTATTATGTCAGAGGTCAGGGAGAGTTCACTGGCTTTTTATGCCTGGGGAACTCGATGCAACTCCCTCTCTGCCGCTCTCTCTCTCTCTCTTCCTCACTCAGATGTCACTTCATCTGTCTCTTTTTTTTATCTTTCTCTTTTCAGCTTTTTTATACGTCTCCCCCACCCCCCCTGCACAGGGCCTTGTGGGACTGAGGCACCGAAACAACAGTGTAAAAGTAGGAGGAATGAGCTGCTCGTGTACACACTCAATCTGGGTTGGCAGGGAGGGCAAGAGATATAGAGCTGGAGGTCCCAGGAGGAGCTCCCTCACCTCTCCTGCCCTGGTTGCTCCGTGGCATGGAGTAAGTCTCTAAGATCTGAGCACAACTCTTCTCAGTTTCTTAACCCTCTATCATTTACCACACCCCCCAACACGGAAGAACTTTGTGATCAAAGGACCGGTATTCATTAAAACCCATAATCATGCATTCAAGTTCAACATCCTCTCATCCTGCCTTTTTATATCCTCACACATTCTCCTTGAATGATGGCCTGACTAAGATGTCCGCCACTTGACACTGGACTGACATTGTGAGGCGCCATCTTGGCTCCTCCGGGAGTTGCCTGGGCTTGATTGTGCAGTCTGAGAGTGGAGTGCAACTGGCACCCAGGGGGCATCCATGTGGAGCCGGGTCGCGGAAGATCGAGGGGGAGTTAACTAAGCGGGCCCAGGCGCTGCGCATCCTGGCGGGGTCACAGGATGGCGCCGAGGGCGCTAATCATTTCAAATTATGAATTCCTTTTTAATTATGAATTATGCATCAATTTTTAATTAATCTAATGTTCCCAGGGTTTTTTCCTCCCATCCTCGCTCAAGATCTCAATCTAATTACACAGCATTAAGTGAAAGAGTGGCAGCCGTAGCCTCGACCCCGGCGCTGAACCCCGGTCAACCTTTTTCCATCAATCTTGCCATTGTCTCCAAGCTCGCCCTTTGATATTTTTGCAACACAGTGAAATGCATCTAAACATGGATTTAGTTTTTCCTTAGAGCAGCATGTTTGTCAAGTTAGTTAAAAAAAATGCTGCATCATTGTGTCAGAAAACTGTCACTACAAATACGTCTTTCATTTGTCGTAGGTGTTGAGGTGCAGACTCAAAGTACAAAGCAATATTTGTTTAAATTACTATAAACATGGGATGAAAATGAATGTCTCCAGTTTTAGACACGGCTATTTCTGCAAAGCACATGGGTTTAATGTGGACTATCATTAATGCAGGTCCCTCAGACTGACTTACATTTGTGTCTCCTGTCGTTCTTATTTGATCCAATCATAAACCTTTAGAAAACCTTCACACACATATAGGATTGCTCGCAGGTATATAATGTCTGGAGGCCACAGATCTTCGACTCCCCTGACAACTTCAAGATGTGGGTGAAAACGAATACCTGAACAAATTGATGTGGAGCCCGAGAGCAAATCATTTAGTCTCCAACTGCGTCAATGCCACTAATCGCTGGCAAACAGTAGACGGCTGAGGACGGAGCGCTGTGCAATAATTAATGTGCAAAAGACCCTAAAAACCTGGAATACTTAAATCCATGGAAAGAAAGACAGGAAAAGATTTGTATATAATTTGGGTGTTGTAATGATGGAGTCCATTTATCTATAAGATGTAATATGCACATAATATACATGTACTGACATAGGTTAAGTATCAGTGCTGAGAAGAAGTACTTTGAATATCAGAACATTCTTAGGATATGCTCATAATCTGATTTAATGCGAATAATGTCTCCTCTCTTTTCCTTATTCCGGCACGCCTTCACTATACACTGAAGTGGCGTCGCACACTGAGGGTGCCAATGAATCAGTTAGATATGATGAGCGCATCAGATGCCCTGTGCATACACCAATTGTACATGTATTGGATCTCCATCATCGAGATGCGACATCTTTGCTTATAGATTTGCAAAACCAGATCTCGTAGGTGACGTCTTTCTGCAGCTTGTGTTGCATCAGGAGGATGTTATGTTAATATTTCAAGCCTCAGTATCTATGACTGTCTGTCGTTCCAATGGAGATAAGCAGAAAGACCTTGTTGTCCTGAGATCTGTGTTCTGAATATTTGACGTTGTCCTAAGCAGTTTAAAGACGTGTGACGAAGGCAAATACTTAAGAAAGTTTGTCAAAAGGCTTAAATCTATGGTATGCACGTCTATCACAATCGTGGGAAAAACACAGAACCTAATGTTGTGAATAAACCTGGGAATAAGTGAAGGCATGTCTGACCTTTGCACACATGCAGTCAGGTTTGGTGCATTCTGTACGAAATACTTCTATTTAATACCCGGTTGGAAAAACACAACAGGGTTTTTTTTTTTTCTGTTAATGCTCATGAAAAGACTAAAATAGATTCATGTACTTGCCATTGTCAAAAGGCTAATACTGTCTATTTACTGAAAGTTTGCTGAGTCTCAGACATTGTTGGGCTCCATTTGTTTTAAAATCTATTAAAAACAGCTCACAGGCACTTACTGCAGCTCTGACCTAGAATGATTAACATAAAACTCTCCTTGCAAATGTTATTTCTGGTGACAGGGAGAGTCAAAACAAAACTTAAGGCACACGGGAGACAACATCAAGCTGCAGATTAGCACGGATGTCTTCAGGTTCATGTCTGGGAGAGTTTAACTACTGATGAAAAATGCAGGACTACGATGACTACAGTCGTGGAGTCATGTTGGGAAAACAAGTCAGTAGCTTTAAAACATTGTATAATCCTTAGTCAGCCTAGCTAAGTGGATCTGTGCAAACTTTTTTTCCATGCATTCCCCAAAACCCCCTATTACATCATCGATGTAGCGTTATCCTACATTGCACTTGTACAGTGGTAAGTTTTGAAGATACAATTTGTAGTTGATTTGAACAGCGAGTACTTCATTTTTCACACTCCAAACTTGTATTGACTGTGTGTGCTAACCTGATAGCTTCATAAGCAGGTCAGTGGCCGTCTTGGTAGTGATGTCAGGGCTGAAGAGGGATGCTGTGGTTGGAATACTCGGACTGGACCGGACCCCGGCACCTACCATGACTCCGGGTAGGTCCAGAGAGTTGGCACTGCTACTGGGACGTTCCCTGCAGATGCTAAACGGCGAGAGCACAGAGAGTTCTCTCTCCTGTGGCTCTTCCTTTATGTGAACATGATTGGAGGAGGCCTCAACCGGAGGGGACGTCTGTTGCTGAATGTCTAGGTGCAGCGGGGACACTTCGTTCCCTCTCAGGTCTGAGCAGCCGCTGTCACCCATCAGGGAGCCTTCTCCCTCCGTGTCAGTGGTCAGCTCCTCCTTAACCTTGACGTCTGTACGTGGAAAGTGCTGGTGGCAGCGCATGTGAAGCTTCAGGCTAAAATGACGGGAGGAGGTGAAGGGGCAAAGTTCGCACTGAAACGTCTCACCCCGATCCTGGTGCTGATGTACCTGGCGAAGGAGGACAGATTTAAACATCAGAACCACTACTGTTCTCTGGTACTACAAGACACCAAAAAGAAAGACAGGATTTCTCCCTCTATTTCAGTAATATTTACTAGTGAGGTGCTGCAACAAATATGCAGTGGTGTTTTAATTACACCATGGAGAGGGTATATTAGAAGTTTAACGAAAGCATGCGTATCTTTTAATTTTAGCAATTACATCAGAAGAGTCGCGGTAACCGCTGATTAAAATGATGTGGGGGAGGGTGACAAGGAGTACAAGGGTCACAAGTTTAAGAATATCCATCATCTCACCTTCATGTGGGACTTGAGATTGTCTTTGCGAGCACAGCGGAAGGGACACAGGGGACACTGGTGGCTTTTCAAGCCTGTGTGGATGACCATGTGTCTCTTCCAGTAGCTCTTGCGTTTGATGACCAGTCCACACACAGGACACTGGAATGGTTTGCCCCCATCCTCGGGAGAGCCTTGAGGGGAGAACAGGTAATTATTAACATTTACAAAGAGTATGAAAATCTAGACTTCTGTCTTTTATTCCTGGAAAGAATAAAAACTAAAATCCAAAAAAGGTAGAATACAGTCTGCACAGATATGCAAGAATCTGCACACCCAATGTTTAAAAGAATCACGGAAAATGCCAGCTGGAACAATGGAAGCGAAAACTGGAGCATGTTTTAGCATCTTGATTATTGTTGTTGGCTTTATATCCGGGATCCATTACTGTTTAATTGGTCTTATTAGAAAGAGGCATGATTGCATTACAAATTCTACAAGGGCCTGTCAGGATGGCTTCATAAGTATTCCAGTGCCGTTCCTTGAAAAACATCTGGTAATCAGTGTTTGGTGAAATTACTGTGCTCAGCCATTCATTGACCTGAGGTGTAAAACCTCGAGACTGCCTATTTGCAACAATAAACTGCCATCTGCAGCCGAACCTCTCCAAGCACGGCAGAGATAACAATGCAAAAATGACTTCTACTTTAAGTGGAAACGAGTGAAGCAGAAATAAAAAAGGAAAACAGGAGTGGATATCTCTGCTTAATACCATTATCTTACTCCGTAACATGTCTATTCCCTACGTAATGACCACAACCTGCTTTAGAAGCGAGATCAAAGCTTTATATGTCAGCAGAGTGCACAGCATACCGCTGAAAAATAGCATTCATTCCTGTGTCACAAAAAAAATTCAGCGACTGAAAACTGACGTCCTTCAACTAACTGGGACAAAATCTATTCACTGTCATTGTTCAAATTTCCTTCCTATCTGTGCTAATGCAGGCACAACTTAAGTCCTATACACATTTGATATTCCGATATTGTCAATTTATATTGCCCCCTTACCAGATAAATGTAGGATATTTGTGACATTTACTCACGATAAGTCACAAAATATTACAGATGCATAATAGAGATCTAACTCTTTGACGATGGACTTCACTTCCGCAGCAGATAATGGCTGATGCATTTTGGGGTCTGGAGGGAATTTTGCCAGTTACCCTTTATAGCCGCGAAGCAAATAGAACATAAATCTTCGTTAGTGTTGGCGGACTCTCCTTTTTCATCGGGACTAAACGCAAAACACTCCAAAAACAGTCGAGTTTTTTTTTCTTTTTTACTAGTCCTGTAATCCACATCCCTCGCAGTCACCATCTTTCTAAAGTTAGCCGTCTGTTCCGCAAGTAGAAACTGAGCTTTTGTGTCACTTGCTGTGTACTACATCACCTCAATATAGCATCTCTGTAGCAAATTTTTTAGAAAGGGACAGTTTGTACCGTTGACATTTACACAATAACAACATTACCACTAAAGTCTACAAATGAACAGAATTACATCAACTACTTCAGGACACTGTCAAATCGTCAGATAGTGAGACGTATTGCAGGCATGTTGCACAGGCTCATCTTTGATGGTGTAGGTTTTTCCTTTTTCCTGGTTCAATTTGTCCTAGGGCGTCCTTTTGAATTAAGTTGTGTCGGTTCCAAATAAATATGCAAATAGGAACATGTTTGTGTCTGGATGTATGGATTGAATTAATAACATCTGACAAGCAATCCTCTTTGCTAAACTGTGTTCTTAATCATATAACCTGTCATTTTGAGGCTGTTTGAGCCCAAAAAAGCAGTTTCCATGAAATCTTGACAGCAGTTTGACTAAAACTAGACGTAACTCTAGAGTTTTAGACAACTCAAATTGACTGAAAAAATAATGAGTTTGGCTAAATATGAGTAAAATCAACATGTGCTTTTGATTGCAGAACTGTAATTAAATCCGAAACTAGCTGACAAAATGATCACTAGTGCAAGACAGGTTTTAAAATGAACCTGACAAGGGACGACAATAAAACGAGACATGGCAGTCAATAATCAAGGTCACATTTTTCAGACTGGCAACCAAACAACTACCTGCATTTTTACAGCGCTGCTCGACCTTGACGGGCTCGTAGGTTAAAGCGGACCCCCTTTTTAGCATGCAGATCACAGAATATTACATCGACTGCCTCATCTGTCTGAAGTCAATTTCATCCAGCCATTTTAGATTTGGTGGGGTTGTGACACAATCCTTCAAAAGTGCCCATCCATCTCTCGGAAAACATTCTGTTCTCCCTAAAGGCTACTTAGTTTAAAGCCTGCACTTTGAAGCTCTCTCTCTCTCTCTTGCTCTCTCTCTCTCTCTCTTGCTCTCTCTTGCTCTCTCTGTGCATGAGTGAGATCTTTGTATGCACCCTTGTTTGGGTTATATGTCTACATCTGTGTACACACTTACAGAATATACTGCATGGCCTTTTGTGACTAACTGAGAGTGATGTTAACAGGGAGGGAGAGAGAGTATGCATGCATCTGTATCCAGTCAGTGGAAAGTATGATGTGTTTGGCCTGAAGTCTGCTGTGCTGATCAGTGCAGAGGGCTCTGGTTAAGGGGGGGGTTGAAGCCAGGAGGAGGCTGCTGAGATGGATATGGACTCCAGGGCTCCCCACTGTGTAGAGCACACACTGATGGCCCCCTTTTGGCAGCACGCACATCCTAGCACAAACTAGATGGTCTGGGAAGGCAGTGAGGTCTCAGTCAGAACCCCCCGTTGAGCCCACAGACCATTTCCCAGACTGGAAGGCCAGCCAGGGCTGTTTTCTCTCGGCTATGCTCTCTGCTCAGTTGACAGTTGAGCTACACTACTTGCTACTTCAGCGCCAGTGAGGTGAGAACAAAACTATTACAAAACTAGGGAAAACATGTCATGTTGGTTCAGAGTTGTGCTTCTTCTATCGGCGGCAGACGCAACAGTACAGTGAAGACTGGCTGTGTTTTAACCGACGCCGCTGATCCTTTCACGGGCTCAGGCCATGTTATCAAATTACACTTACTTTGCAATATGAATTGAAATTTGAGCAATAAAGGTTATATTTCAAAATGTGTTCATTTCATAGTTATACTGTTTCTCGTGAATATCAGGTATATTTGATTATTTTTCAGAAGATAATGTTTCATAAGAGAAAGGATGGTGAAGGAAAATTTAAATGTTTCCATAAACGAAGTGGAGTGGAAACAACTAGCTTGAACCTTAGTACTCCAAAATATATCCAAACACAATGGCAATACATCCAAAACTGCACATAATATAAGCCTTTTAATAAGACATTTACACCGATTCAATATTGTTGATGCTCCATTATTCTGCAGTATCAATACAAATAAATAGCTTTATATTTCATTTAGATTACCTGCTTGGCTGTTGGGTTTGCCTCTGCTCTTCGGAGTAGAGGGCAACAACAACTCTAGGCCCTGGGTGGGTGTAGACGGCGTCGGGGCCTTCTGATTCTTGTCCAACAAGGGCTTCACATCCTCTTGGAGGACCCCAGCATTGGCCAATGGGGACCCCTCCTTCTCTGCGAGCAGGTTACCCGCTGCTCTGGCTGCCACCTCTTTGAGCAAGGCAGCAGAGGAGGTCATTGACACAAGTGAGAGAAAGGAACTTGCTGAGTTCTGGTGGTCAGTAGGACCACTGGTTGTTGATGAGGCTTGACTCCGCTCACTGACTTTCTTGGAAAGCGCAGCTAGGGTGGAGCTGGCTGACTGAGGGCTAAACGGAGAGTTGAAGGCATCAAAGCGCACCACATCGTCTCCTCGACCACCCCCTCCGAGGGTGGGCACTGCAGATGAGGCAGAGGTGGAGGAGGAGGAAGAAGTTGTTGAGGATGAGGCCACAGCATTCTTGTCTTGTAGTACCGCATTCGCTGCCGCTTTTAACTTTTGGATAGCAGAGTCCGGGGACAGGCTGGAGCCGCAGGGCGTGGAGCAGCTGGCCGGTGGCCACTTATCTGCAACACCTGCCCATACAAAGCCACCGCCATTGCTTGGGTTGACAGAGTTAAAGGGGTCGTGGGGCTCTTGCTTAATGTTGGTGACTGAAGGTACCAAGGAGGCTGGTGAGGCTGAGCCACTGTTGTTGTTGTTATTTGCCAGTTTGCGGGCAAGAGCACTTAACTGCTGGGCGTGGTGGGAAGACGGGGAGAGGGTCAAGGGTGGAGCTAGACAAATTGGAGGGGACTCCCCCCCAGCAGTTCCCCGCGATGATCTAGCAAGGAGCTCTCCTTTGTCAAGTTTCAGCGACCCTGCCTCTAGCAGGCGTCGTAGGTTGCTGCTGAGGGGTTTTCCCAGGGCACGGGATGCTGCCTCGCCATACAGCGAGGATACCACAGAGGAGACCGTGTCCTGTGCCGAGAATACACCTCCATCAAGTCCAAGAAGTTCCAAAGAGGCACGATGGACAGGTGTGTGGCAACCCATTGAGCTTTCGCCTCCGCAGGTATCATGGTCTCCAGACCCGGCGTTGACTCCCGGCTGCTCATCAGGGGAAGAGACCCTTTGTAGGAGAAGCTCATCCTGGGTGTCTCCATAGGACGATGCCTCTGAGCGTGTGTCAGAAGCATTCCCAAACCAGCCTTCCTCCTCCACAGCACCACCATCAGGCCCTCCTTCCTCGTTGCTGTCTACATCTAGAGGAGGATAGAAGAAATTTAATGTTCACATGGGAAACAGAAGCAAAAAGTTGTGAATGCATTGTCACAAATATCTTCATGTTTCTCTTGTGCAGAATTAGACTCGGCATACAGTTCATCTTGACATTTTCTGGGACATAATTGAAAATCAAGTCACCTATTACCAAGTTTAAGTAGAAAGCATACTCACACAGACGTTTCCAATGCCGTCTGACATTGGTAATAACCACCCTTTCCTACGCCACTTTATTCTTCCCCAACCTTGCTTTTCTAAAGCTGCAGAGAAAATAGTAATATGTACCACTTGAAAGCCTAACTAAGACTACAATTTTAACATTCACAGACAAATACCTTCCTAAGCCAAAATCAAATAGCAATCTAAAGCAGGAAAATATACACTTCCATGCTCAGCAGGAGGACCAGTAAAATGACCTTCAACACGAATTCACATTTTTCTTATATAATACCAGCTTTCCACAAAGTGCATTCAAGATATTTGAGTAATTTAGATCTTTCTGTCCTTTTTTTTTTAAACCATATTTTTCCCACCCTTGGTCTCGAAGAGTCTAGTAAAGGGGTTACCATGACAACGGGTCCTTCTGGGAGGCTAGACAGCAAAGATTAGGGTAATGGAGGTTACAGAACTAGATTAATATTCATGAGCCTGCAGATACCAACAGGGAGCCAATAAGGATAGGGTTAAGGTCACCAAGGGTCATTAATATACACTTCATGTATCAATATTCATAAGCAAAACATTACAGCTTGCCAGACAAGGGCGAACAAAGAAAAGTGAATATTCCTGATACATATTAACAAACCTCCATAAGAATAAGTCAAAAGCACTAAGCCTGGGCAACAGAATGTCAAAACTGACTTTTTTTTTTGGCCTCTTTGGTACACAACTTTAGAAAACATCTCATATAAAGGGAGCTGGTTGAGAATCAGGCGCTATTATCTTGGAAAACATGAGGCAATGAAATCATATTTTTTTTGAATGTCTTACACACTAACATATACGTATCCAAACACACACACCAAAGCAGTCTTCACTTCCACGACCCTGACAGAGTCCCGGTGTGTCTGCTCTCTGTTTACAGGCAAAGGCAAAACTGTTGCCAGGAAACCCAGCCCAGCAACCTGTTGGGATCATTAGAGTTGGCTGACATCTGGCCGGTGTGGCTCACCGTTGTCCAGGAAGGTGACCACAACTGCAATCCTACTATGAATAGGCTAGTGTCCTTATGCAACCGCTATCACAAAAGACTTAACTACACTTCTATCTTTAACACCCGATAATGCACAGACAGAAATGATCAATCACCAGAAACAAAAGCAATAGCTTGTGTTAATATACGTACTGGCTTTAGGGCATTCCCAAAACTGTCTGTATAGCTGAACTAGTCAGGATAAACAATGCCCGATATAAAAGACTGAGCACACAAATCATGCATGAATCCCCTCATTACTTAAGTCTGTTATAAAAGGCTGTATAATGCTCCTCAAAGCCATTTAGCAACCTGAGTAGGGTTAACAGGAATTAAAGAAATGGAGAAAGAGAGAAAGAGCCAGTGAGTCATGCAGGGCAGGGCTTGACCCATTTCCATGTGACATGCGAAAAGCAGCAAGAGCCACTAAAGGCTGTAATGTGGTTAGTTGGAAATCACTAGATTGCTGACCCAAGGTCTCAGATTTGAGGGTGAACTCTCCTGCTTCCTAGGCTCACTCTTGAACCTCAGGGTTAGGTGACAGCTGAACACAACACCAACAGGCTTTGTCACAAATCTACGGTGCACCGATGCCCTCCACTACGATGGCTTTGTGTGTCAAAGGCGAGAAACCCCGTGGGTGGAACAACATTTCCCAAGGTCATGGTCTCCAAACCGAGCTCTAAGGGGGCTTCGTCTGAGCTCCGGACATGTGACTGCTGCTGTGTGCCTGCCACACGCATACGGACAAACATACAGACACGCACATGCATGTTTGAATTACACAAACATCCCAGGCTGTGATTTAATGCAGACGTTCTTCCCTCGCCGCTTCCTTCTGAAATATATAACTGATAAGCCTCCGGTACAGTGGCCAGCTCGGTAACAATACATGCAAACCCCCACCCACCCACACTCAGTGATGGAAGCATGGTAATATGGGCCGAGGCGGCTAGCGTCTGCCACTGAAAGGGGAACCATTTAGCGGTGTAATGCATGTTGAGACAAACAGCTGCAGGGTGCTCAGCAGTCTGGATCTGTTATCACTCGAATATGGGTGATTCAGTGGTACAGCGACCGGGGATTTTCTCTGTGGGTCACATAGATGTATAGCGCCACCACATTATATATAGAGCGGGAGAGAGAAAATAGCAAGTGGAAGTTCAAGCTGACGCTACACAAAGAGCAGGCCAAAAAGCTTTTAGACTTGTTGGAATAAACTGCCTTGAGCTTGACCAGAGATGCAGATGCTGTGTGTTTACTGTGGCGCGAAAAATACTTTGATGCAGCACCTCCATAACTCACAGTGTTTGGAAACCTGTTTTATGAACGTGTCATGGAAACCTGTTGTATTAACCTGTCACAGAGTCCACAGCCTGTAAATACAGCTGAAACAGTTGGACGTTACAGGTATTGTACTTGTTCATTGTTTCACCATGCAGTGCTGTCAACAATCTCCACTTGCGAACTTGGCAAGATTTTTTTTGGCCACGGCTTTTCCAGGTCAGTGAGGGGGGCATATATTTGTGTGTGCGTGCACATACGAGTAGAGATGTCTGCCAGATTTTAACTAACCTCGTCACACAGACTGCTGGTAAAAGGCAGAGTTAGGGAAGAGAGAGAAGAGCAAGGGGACTGGAGTAAAGGTAGGTCAGGGGGTCGAAACCACATGACTTGTGTAAGGCTGCTGACTAACATATTCCCTCTTTCTTTCTCCCCTACATGCACACACATAGACACACAAAGCCGTTCTGTCACTTAGCCAGGCATGAAAATTGGCCTCACTGACCCCAGGCCTGAACAGAGGAGAGGGAGGAGACGGGAAGGCAAAGGGAAGGAGGGACAGATAGAATGATGAGTGAGGGAGGGGTTGATTTGGCTGGGCAAGAAAGAAGAGGAGGCCATTAGCCGATTAAGGCTGGACAGGGGTGCATCAATACTGTGGCGATGTCAAAAGGAGAGCCATGCCCATAAGCTAATACAGTAACGAGAGAGTGAGGAGGAGAGAGAGGGAGCAAGAGATAGAGAAGGAGGTGGTGCAGGTCAGGGAATCGCTAAAAACGCTAAGAGTGCTGACAGCAGAGCCATAAAAAGGGAGATAGCATCAAGGAATGCCACAACACACCAAGACGAAAGCCATCACAGTCACATCGCCAAAATGGTTAGCTTCACATCTTCCCTGTGTGACTGTGAGGAAGGGGATGGTGTGTGTGGTAGGGCAGGGGAAGGTAGGGCAGGGGGTGAGAACATAGGAAGGAAGGCAGCGAGCGTGGATAGTGAAGAAGGAGCCGCGGCAGTAATTAAGTGTCCGGCTGGGCCCTGGCAGGGGTTGCCACGGCCGCAGGCTATGCTAATGAGCATGCCCAGCGGTCAGGGCTACTTTATTAGCGCTCACTGGACAATACGGTGCTGGAGATGCTCCACTGGCGCGCTCAAGTCTCGGCAAATGACTCCCGAGAAGGGAGGGAATTCCATTAATTGGGACACATTGGATCAGCATCACTTTCCTGCCCTTTTCCATGATCTCAACCTGGTCTGATCTCTATCAGACCTCTGCACTTTATTCTTGTACACGTCTCCCTTCCTCCCTTTCCCTCTTTCTCCTGTGACCAATAACTAGTGGGAACTAGCAGATATTCATAGCACCATTAAATGAACTTGTGTGCATTCAATCTGTTACATGCTGTTGCTTTTCTGCACGAACAATGAAATAATTGCTGCAAAGTTTATTTCTATTAGAAAGTCAATGGAATGTGACGCCTAACAAGGGAGTTGGCGAGACATCTGATCAGATGCAAAATGTCATACAACCCTTGTTGTACTTGGTAATGCTGTGTCTGTCCATGCCTTGTCTTAAATACACCCCCATCTCAGCGATGTGCGTCCATGAGAATGTCCAAACGACTCACTAGTAGTTTGCATTGTTACGTTAATTTGAAAACAATCGCCGTGCTGTCCTTGCTAATTTGTAGCTAATCATTTATTAGCCAAATTACAGGAGATTGAATGAAAGGAAAAGAAAATTTCATAGACAAAGCGAGAATAAAATGAATAGAGGTGTACAGCCGACACAAGAAAACGCTTACCGCCAAGTATTCAAACCACTTGGTGATAAATAACAAAGGCCATAAGTGGTTCAGAGCAAGTTGTATGATAGAAGTGGAAAGACCTCCTAAGCAAGTCAGAGAATGGAGAAACGTTTCCTTGAAAATAAATCCGGCGGGGGGGTCCTGAAAAAACATCAGTACACGCTGTCATCACAGTAAATGTCTGAGAGGATCCCGCTATTGACCGGCTGCTGGAGAAGAGCGATGTCTCTCCGCAGATGAATGTGGTTTACATTAACATTTGCAACAAGGGGAGTCACACACCAGACTGTATGTCTGCTGCTGACTAGGTGGAAGATTTACGCCTGGGTTTAAGCCTTGATGGTGCAAACTGGCGTGACTATTAACTTAAGAATGCCAAGTTCTAACAGACCAGGCTTCAGACCACGCAGAAGTTCTGTTGATGCAACCAGCCCTTCGTCTCTTATTAGTAGTGCAGTTTGTTATATGATTGAAGATCATTCCAGGAACGACACAGTATCAATTGATCCTGGGAGAACGATCCTCCTTGTATCGATCAAGGTTAATGTTACATATTTAAACTTAACCAAACTATTTGTTATTCTGTACGACCGGCAGTGTGCGACAAAGACATAAAGGGCCCATCTTTTCGTTGTAATCTGAGGTGTGACGGTACTCTCGGTGAGGATCAGGGTTCAGGCAGAAGGGCTATATATAATCGTGGTTGAGTCGTATTGAAATGTAGTGCAAATTACCATCTGTGTATTTTCGGCCTTGGCCTTCGTGGTTTGTGGGCACTTTGGGCGGCATGCCAGAGGTGAAACAGGAAGGAGAAGTGTTCTTGGAGGAGAATGAGACGACTGAGAGCCCCAGACCTCTGAAATTCCTCATTGCAGATGAAGTGCACTTTACCCCCCTGGTTTATTTTCCTCGTCCATTTTTAGCACCTCATGTTTAAAAAAAAAAAGCACATACTTGCTTATAACCTCAGATGTGTCATCAAAGCTATGGACCTAAACTGCTGGAAGGGGCGAAGCGGTATGTCTTTTGCATCTTTGCAGCATAAAAACGAAAGAGGAAATATTAATATCAAGTCACATTATTGTCGCGCCCTGAAATGATTCAGCAGGGGCTGTAAGTGCCACTCATGTAGTTCTAAACATGCTCTAGACAAGCCAAGGCATCATTAGTGTTATACATGTGATCCCTTTATGGTATTATGGCTACAGCTAAACCACTAAAATACCACTTACTGTGTTCCTGCATGATTTGACAGTATGTAATAGCCTAACATGGGTGTTAACACACTGTTACATGTGCAAGTTCAAGTTGTTCTTGTAAGAGCGACTATACGTTCTGCCACACTCCTCCTTTTTCAAGTGCAATAAGATGCCATTAAAAAAATAGCCTGCAGGAACGGTGCAACTCACCGGTCCAGAGGACTTGTAGATGAAACAAATCCAATGGCCAAGCATATTTTTGGACCAGACAAGATAATAAAAAAATACATTTTCTTAAAACATGGATTCTAGCCTGAATACAACTCAGGAAGTTTTAAATGATTCGTTTCTGTTTTGGTCTTTGGCAGGCTATTTTCACGCCACACTTTCTTATCACTTCATTCTCTTTTTAAATGTGCTTCCACGCTCCCTCTTCCCTTTTTTTCTTACCATTTTAAAAGGTTGGCTTACTGTTACATAATGGCTCTTTAATTATTTTAAGGGTAGTGAGCAGCAAACCTGTGACACGGGATAGTTTAGCAGAGTAGCTGATGTTCTTTATGGTAAACAGTGCCACAAAACCGGGAGCACTCGAGACGGTAAGTAAAGTAAGTAAAGTAAGTGTGAGTGAGAGCAGCGTGGCCATAAAGGACACCAAAATGAGATAGATATCTCAGCATGTTACCAACCAGTGTGTGTCCGATTGTCTTCTTAGGTTTAATTGCCAAGGAGAAAATCCACTCGCGAATGTTGCATTGTGGGTGCACATTTCAAGACACTCGTCATTTCTACAGTCGAACGTACAGCAATCTGTCAAACATACAGCCTTGGAGCTACAAGCTGTGGCCGCGGGTATTGTGTGAATTTGTGGAAAGTGAAGATGTAGAAGTGATACCTGCAAGTAAGCTTTCAGCAACTTTTCCTACCTTCAGTTTTGGCCTTTAGCATACTCTACGAATGTGCCTGAAGACTGACGGTGAAGTTTGTATATGAGGGAACGACTACAACTCAGCACTTGTAACTTCATGTCATGTATCTTTATGTCATTCACAACACAGATTAAAGCGATAAAGGTCCTCTAAGAGACAAACAGACAGACAAGCCAAAAGATGTGAGTGAAAACATGACTCCAGAGGAAATTTTGGAATTTATAATATGCAAAGTTAAGAGAACATTTAACTAATTAATGACTGAGTGAGGTAAAAACAATTCAATTTTGCCATTAAGCAATGCTGTTTATTGATCTACAGTCTCCAAAACTAGCAAATATGAACCAAGTGCTATGAAACTATGCCAACATTTTAAAATAAATTGAAATAATCTCATGGTGTTATAGAGCAGCTTTTTACCAGTGAAGCGAATGGGTGCGCTTCCCAAATGGGAGTGAGTGTGAC